>BDUI01001491.1:28335-83276 GCA_002335545.1 Apodemus speciosus
TACCAAATGCTGTCCGACAAGAAGGAAAGAGTGGACCCAGGTTCTGGAAAGGCCCAATGTAGCACTGTAGGGGAATACCAAAACAGGGAAGTGGGAAGGGATGAATAGGGGAACAGGGGGAGAGAAAAAGACATATGGGACATTGGGGGCGGTGGGGAAAACAGGAAAAGGGAAATGAAATGTAAATAAAGAATATATCCAATAAAAAATGTAAATAAAAAAAGCTCAGATAAGCTCATTAACTTTTATAAACATCAAAATTTAGATCCACTTTTGTATGTGTTCACAGTATCTCTATAGGCATGACAAAACATATATGCTACTAAAAATGATGTGTAATTCAAGTATTTGTTATAATCATGTAAGCTTCTGATGCTTTCTAGTAAAATGAAAGGTATACTAATTATTTATAGGTATAGGACAGCCAAAGACATGATTGTACAACAGGAAACAAAAATAAGAGACGTTGGCTCTGTATGTAGCTTACAGGTATAATTCTTAGCACTTACTCAGCTTGAAGAACTGTTAAGGCTCTTTGTCCAATGTTATCAAGAAAAGAATGTTTATAAATGTAAATATATGTCTGTGCAGAGATAAATAGATTGATAGATGATACAAGCTTGATAATCTATGTGGATTCAATTCTTTATATTTAATATTATTGCATAATATTTAAATTATGAAACCATAAACATGTAGAATTTGAAACTATAAATAAAAATAGAAAATACAAGAACCTGAAAATGATTTGGATATTTTTTAAATTAAAAAGAAGCGATAATTGCATAGTAACAAATCTGGGGATTAAGAATGTTCATAAGTTGTTTTTTGAGAAAATATGCCAGAATTCCATATTTGATGTTTGAAATATTCCAAAATTGTATAGATGCACAATTGAACAATTCATTAGGAATGGATTATTTSACAGTACTCTAAACTGTTCTGGCTGAGAAGCAGGCTGTATAACTGCCTTTTCCCCTACAAACCTAAATTAATTTCTTAATAAATGATGAGCAGACAGAAAGAGGAAGTCTTCCATCAGCATCCTTCTCTGGACAGCCACACATAATGGGAACTCATGTATGTACAACAATTATGCCTATCAAGGGGTTTCAGTGTTTAATGACTGGTTTTATTTCTAATGGAAGCTAAGAGGGAATTTCTGATGCAAAATATGCTTGTGACTACATATAATGAAATGATACATCGTGTGCTTTAAGAGACAAAATCTGTAGAGCATCTGAGAAAATTGTTAGGTTTAAGAGTGGCATATATGTTCCTGTGCCATTCAAATTTTAAAAGGAGTATTTACAAACAAAGGAGACATATATAGGAAATTTTATATGCAAGCAAAACTTTCTTGTTTTTTTAGGAAAAAATTACAGTGAGGTCAATAACAGCAGTATTTCAGCATTCTATTGAGAACATTTCAGCAAAATGCCCATGAAACTGCTTGATCTGTGTTGTAGTCTGGATCTGCAACATTTTTCTGTGTCTGTTGAATCGAACTTCGGGTGATCAGGTAGCAATATAATTGAATAGTAGAACATGTACTTGTTGGAGCATGGAGGTCTCTATTGCATTAAGACATTTTTATCTATATTGGATTCACGATTTCCATATTTCTCTCTTTTGATTTCATTCTCACTCCACCAGTGTCCTTCCCTTCCTCTTGTCTTATATGCAATTTACTCTTTTTTTAATTAGATATATTCTTTATTTACACTTCAAATGTTGTTCCATTTCCTGGTTTTCCCCTGAAAATCCCCTAACCCATACCACCTCCCCCCTGCTCAACTATCCACACACTCCCCCATATTCCTGTTCTGGTATTCCCCTACACTGGAGCATCTAGCCTTCTCAGGGGGCACCAAAGGCCTCTCTTCGCTTTGATGTCCAACAAGGCCATCCTCTGCTGCATATGCATCTGGAGCCATGGGTCCCTCCATGTGTACTCTTTGGTTTATGCTTTAATTCCTGGTAGTTCTGGGGGTACTGGGGTGTTCAAATTGTTGTTCCTCCTATGGTGCTGCAAACCCCTTCAGCTCCTTGGGTCCTTTCTCTAGCTCCTCCATTGGGGACCCTGTGCTCAGATCAATGGCTGGATGAGAGTGTCCCCCTCTGTATTTGTCATGCACTGGCACGGCCTCCCAGGTGACAGCTATATTAGGGTCCTGTCAGCAAGCCCTTGTGGGCATTGATAATAGTGTCTGGGTTTTGTAACTGTATGTGGGATGGATCCCTAGGTGGGGCAGTCCCTGGATGGTTCTTTCCTCAGTCTCTGCTCCTTACAAGTTAAATACAATCTGTCCAAAGTGTGGACAGAGTGCAGTTAACTCTTTTTTACAGTTTCTTTTCTCCAAAATATCATACCCCCATATTGAGACCAGAAAAATTTAAGCCACCAACTACTCACAGATTGAAATCTCTGAAATCAAGAGCCAAAATCATTGTTTCTTTTTGAAAGTTTAATTTTTAATAAAGTTATTTTTAATTAAAAGAGGAACCAAAGAGAAGCTTGTGTGCAACATATGAACTTGTTTCTGTTAGATGAGCTGGAAATATCTAGTTATCTAAAGTGCATGCCTGATGGAATATTGTATTCTTTTAATATGCAGAAAGACATAAGGCCAAAAATTAGTGTAAATTTTTTTTTTTTTTTGGTTTTTTGAGTCAGGGTTTTTCTGTATAGCCCTGGCTGTCTTGGAACTCACTCTGTAGACAAGGCTGTCCTCAAACTCAGAAATCTGCCTGTATCTGCCTCCCAAGTGCTGGGATTAAAGACAGTGTCCACCACCACTGCCCCGCTAGTGTAGATTTTTGTTTTGTACTTTAGATTTATTTCTGGATTACTTGGTGTGTGTGTGTGTGTGTGTGTGTGTGTGTGTGTGTGTGTGTGCTTCTACATTTGTATATTGATGATAGTTTTAAAAATCTGAAATATCACTAATAAATTTGAAAATTAAAGATATTGAGATAATTTTGAACAAAGATATTAGAGAAATTTTTTTACCTGTGTGCAAAAATATTAACCATGTGCATTATTTTCTTTCAGACAAATTAGTGCTATAGGTATTTATATTCAACGATTATGAGAATATATACAGCATTGTAATATGAGTAATGGTACTCCCTCCATTGTTTATGTTGATGTTATCCAGTGCAACACCATTAGAAGATACAACTTCTTGCATGCAATTAGATATTTTTGTAAAAGTAGTATTTAAAACAGAGAATTTTCCAATTTGTGCTCCTTTCCCTCCAGATGGAGAGACAGAGTCCCAACCTTCCTAACAATGCAACAACTTTTGAACACTCAGTAATCCTCAAACTCAAGGTAGTATCACAATACTTGGCTATCAGCTATATCAACTTCTAAAATTCTAGGTAAAGAAAGAATCAATTATGTGCAAATCATGCCATTGAGGAAATTCTGTTACAGTAGCACAAAATAACTAAGCAAATAGGCACTATGGAACTAGAAGTGGTTATCAACTTAGAAAATATTTGGAAGAATGTTAATTCATTTTTGTTAAATCTTTGGAGAAATACACATGCAATACATCAAATAAAGGAACCAATGTCTAATTAAAATTTACAAAAAGTGTTTTTATTAGAATTATTATGAAATATATATATATATATATATATATATATATATATATATATATATATATATTTGTGTGTGTGTGTGTGTGACCCAACAAACTTATCTCATATAACATTCTGAAAAATTCTGCAAAGTTACATTTTTCTATTTTCCTTTACCCTGGAGTAAGTGCTGCCCTTGAATTTGTACTGCTGGAAATTCTTTCCTCAACCACCCCCATTTTACTAGTTATTTTATGTGGAAGATATAAAACACCATATACAAGTAAACATGCCAAAGGAAGATTTTATCCGGGTTTATGGTTCCATAAGGATTAGAGCCCATCACGGCCAGAAAACCCTGTAGCAAATGCTGGCAGGGCACAAAAGCAGACTACATTTTCAAGAGCAATAGCAAAGCAGAGAACCCAGTACAAGTAACACGAGGATTTTAGTGTTGGAGTCTGTCGCTAATGCAGTGATGCTTCCTTCACTTACACTGACACAACTAAAAGTTCCCTGCACTGGTGCCCAAGTGTTGTAAAGCTCATTTATCACTCAAGGATATATTCAGCACTTCCAGTTCAAATGACCACACTCATGAAGTAAGAATCACCCATAGATTACCATTTACCTTTGGTGCTCAAGACAATCTTATGTTTGTTTTCACATTTCCACATCATAGGCCAGTTCCAGAAGCGTTTTCATTGTCAAAAAAAAATTAGACTCCTATGTTTATTATTTAATCATTTTCTTTTGAGATTATATTTATATTATATCTTGCTTCCCTTTTCTCCCTCCAAACTCTCATATATATTATTGTAGCTGGTTCTTTGCTTATAATGTGGGTTACTTCTTTTTCCAGGAAATGTGATGGTTTGTATATGCTTGGCCTAGGGAGTGGCATTATTAGGAGGTGTGGCTTTGTTGGAGTAGGTGTGTCACTGTGGGTATGGGCTTTAATAACCTCCTCCAAGCTGCCTGGAAGTCAGTCTTCTCCTCTTGCCTTTGGATGAAGATGGAGAACTCTCAGCTCCTACACCATGCCTGCCTAGATGAGATGCTATGTTCATGCCTTGATGATAATGCACTGAACCTCTGAACCTGTAAGTGAGCCCCAATTAAATGTATCCTTTTAAGAGTTGCCTTGATCATTGTGTCTATTCACAGCAGTAAAACCCAAATGAAGACAACTCTTCTCTACTCCTTCCTCTACCCTTTCAACCTCCAAGACTACATAGGAGAGTGAAAAAATGTATAGAGGGGAAAAGGAGTGATTATTGTTAGACTATTTCCTGCTGATTAGGGGCATTGCTACACATTTGAGCTTAACTGTAAGAATATCTTAATTTCTTCCTTTTGTTTCTTTTCTGAGTATGACTACTTATGAATCCTCAACCAACAGCATCCAACAGCAACTAACCAACAACTCACCACCCACACTCAAAAGTCCCCAGAACTTCAAATGTCAGAAAATCACAGAAGTTATCCGCAGCTGCCAATGTAAAAAATATATTTCCATAATATGTCTGTGTTTTTCCTTTCTTAAAATTAAAATGACATTCTCAATACATATCACCTCTCTCTCAAAATCATTAATTTCATTAATAATTTTATATTTAATATTTGTATTAATATAACAATATAAGAAGTATATATTGTATATTGACAACTGTAAATGTACATTTTATTCCCCAGATGTGATTGTTATATCAGAGGCTTACTGCCAAATAAGCTCACACTTTGTAGTTAGCTCTAAGCTCTAGCTGGCTAATTCAACTCAGTTGTTTTGGCTCAAACTCTCCTCCAAGCTGACTGATTCAATCTAGTTTTCCTTGGTTTCACACTCACTTTCTGTGTTTGTCTTCAAGCTAACTCTGGCAATCTTTTCTTGTTTTCTGGATCTTTCACATTCTTTGGCATCTACAGCCTCTGTTGACCTGCACTGCACTACATAAATTCATGAGCTTATCCAACCCCAATGTACTTTAGTCACTGACATGACTACCAGCTGACTTCAACAGTCTGAACTGATTCTAAAGTGACTTACTTACTCTCCCTGTACTGCTCTTAAATAGTTTGTCATTAATGTGCTTTTCTTGTTAGAGTTGAGCATATCCTAACTCTGACTCCTTCTGTCAAAATGAATCAAATAAAATCTAATAGGATTCAATACTTTCTTTGCCCCACAATTAGACATCACTTTCAAATACAACTGCATCCTTCTACTAAATACCTTTGCCTTAGAACTGTTTACTAAGGATAAGTCTATATTCCAGATAGCGTTATTAAAGGTGTATGGCATATCTGCATAACAGACAGATCATTCAGTCCTAGGTTTAGACTTTTGCATGAGATCCCTTGCTAGAGCAGCCATGTTGCTGGATTAAAATTTCTCTGTATAGTTCTCTTTTTTTTCTACTTTGTTGATGTTTCATGCTGTCTACTCCTCTTGAATGTATTTGTTTCTTTTTGCTCTAGAGCTTTCACATGTGTTGTTAAGCTGCTAGTGGATGCTCTCTCCAGTTTCTTTTGGAGGCACTCAGAGCTATGAGTTTTTCCCTTAGCACTGCTTCCATTGTGTCCCATAAGTGTGGGTATGTTGTGACTTCATTTTCATTAAGTACTAATAAGTCTTTAATTTCTTTATTTCTTCCATGGCCAAATTATCATTGAGTAGAGAGTTCAGCTTCCATGCGTATTTCTGTTGTTTATGTTGTTATTGAAGACCAGCCTTAGTCTTTATCAATCAACCAGAACTCCCAAGATTTCACAGGAAGTAAAACATCAACCAAARAGTATATATGGAGGGACCCATGGCTCCATCTTCATAAGTAGCAGAGGATGGCCTTGCCTGGCATCAAAGGGAGGGGAAGCCCTTGGTTCTGTTAAAGCCCAGTGCCCCAGTGTAGGGGAATGCCAAGGCGTGGAGGCAGGAGTGGGCAAATGAGGGAGCACCCTCTAAGAAATGGGGAAGGGACTAGGATAGGGGGTTTTCAGAGGGGAAAACAGGAAGGGGATAACATTTTGAAATGTAAGTAAATTAAACCACTAATAAAAAATTCTCTGCGAGCATTGTTTTCTCTCTAAAATTTTCATGACCCAAAAGGAAGCAAATGTATTTACTTTTCCTTAAGCTACACAATTCCATTTAGTTCCTGAAACATCGAAGGTATTTCATGGTGGAATTAACCTTCTCAGCAGTTTATGATCTTTATGTTTATCTTAAAATTGCATAGCAGTATTTTATACACTGAAAATAAAACTTGGCTTAGTCCTCTGAAAGTTATAGTTTTATTCTTTAAAAAAGAGATACTTGATTTTGGTATTACAAAAGGAACGTTTAAAACTTATAGTTAAATTATATATTAATATACATATAATTTATATATAWATTATATATAATTTAACTTTGGGACTTTTTAAATATATTAAATAATTAAAATGTCTTTGTTGGTGTAATGATTACAATAAAATATTACTTTATTGGACAACAAAAATGAGGTTATAAAGCTATGAGATGGGGGAGACAATTTTGATGAAGAAAGCTTAAGCATTACTATAATGATGCAATAATAAATCTGATTTTAAAATAGTGGATATGGTAACAAAAGTTTTTATAATAGAACAAAAACAGGCTACAGTTCTTACCAGGAGAGGAAAGAAAATGTTATCAGGAAAGCTGCAGGCTACTTTGAGACAGTTCTTCCAAATGCATTAGAAACAGTGTAAAAATCTTCCTCATGAAGAAAGGGGATTCATAGTCAGAAAAGCTACTGCAGCTCGAACAGGAAATTCATTCCTAGCCACAATTTAAAAAATGCACAGCTATTGTTTAATACAATGTGAAATTAACTAGATATACATTCCTGGGTCTTTTATCTGTTGTACCATTGTCATTTTAAATTAAATAATTAGATAGCTTAAAATTATATTGAAGGGTTAAAATATCAAAATATTAAAATTTACTAGATCTTGGAATTTATTTACCTTCCTTTCAGTTTGCCTGAGCCCTGAAAAATCTCCAGCAGTCCAAAATTGATAAGAGTTCTCTAAGCCCCAAATTTTTAAGATTCTCCTGTCTTGACAGTGGTATCAGCCTAAGCTTAATCATAAGGGAAACTATTATGTTCTGTTATATTCATACTTATGAAGTATTTTTTTTAATTTTAAAAAATTTATTTTAATATTGAAAGAGCTTCAATTCAACACTGTAATGTTTAAGGCTCTAACCTAACAGGCATTGATGGTCAAGCTGTAAATGTTCAGAAATACAAATGAAGACATGTTAAGTACTGATGAAGCTAATACAATTTTAAAGCTTTATTTAATCTCCTTTTTTTTAATATTGGCAAGGCACAATTGAGAGCAGATTACTAAAACAGACAAGGATTGTTTAATTTAGAAATACTTAACCCTGAATATGGTATTTAATATTTTAAACTTACCATCATGGACAGATACTATTCAAGGTCTACTAGAAGAGATGCACACAATGACAGAGGACACCACACGAATTATGATATAATAACCACTGGTTAGAATTGCCCAATTCCTCACTTGCTGCCAGTGTCTAGCCTCTAGATAAACAGAGGGATACTGGAGAATTGATTGCCACATCTTTAGACAAGAAGAGTTCAGTCTATTCCAGGTTCTTCACTTTCTGGTCCTGATGGCCAAAGATTTCTTCTTCTCTCAGTGCCTGGGGTAGGCAGAAGCCTAGGCAACTATCTGAGTAATAGAATATGGATGGGTCTCTGTCATTGTAATTTATCCTTCAAATTCTCTGATTGCATTGATGATTATTTGTAGCTTAACAGCAAAACAAACAAACAAACAAAAACAAACAAACAAACAAACAAAAACAGGCACCTGGATTCTTACATCAATATTGTGTTAGTTATTGGTTAATTTATTAGTTAAAACTACTAGGCCTCTTGGTTTTGTTTGTTTGTTTGTTTGTTTGGTTTGGTTTGTTTTTTTTTAATATGAAAGAAGGGCTGGTGAGATGGCTCAGTGGTTAAGGGTACTGAGTGCTTTATATTTTAGATATAGCTTTTTACACTTTATTTATTTAAACTTGTTTGCAACAACTATTCTCAGTAATAACTACTCATGTCTCTGATAAATGATTACATGGAAAGAAAAAGGTGCAAAGGCTTTGCAAGTTCTGAGTATTCTAAGGAATGTAAAGGTCTAAGGATGCAAAAACTCACATACAATCTAAGGGTCTAAAATTATATAAGGTTTATAAATGCAAGTTGTGGAGTTATAAGATAGTGATTTAAAGTATCTAAAAAATTGGAAAACATTTCAGATTTATTTCCTTCATCTATGCTATTATACTAAAATTTCAAAAGTTCAATATTTTAATATAGATCAATGGAGTTTTGGTAGGTTAATGGAATTCTGGCAGTTTACAATTCTGTTATAAGCTCAAAACTTTAAATTATCTTTGATTGTCTTCTGAATGTAGACTCAGATATGTTTCTTATAATGCTGAGAACACCTCTCTCCAATCTCTATATCTAGTCTTCTGGACTGTGAAAAGAATGTTCTATTCCTTTTGACCCAAACCTAGAGTTTTATCAGCTTTGAAAAGCACAAGTCTACATTTGTTGTCTTACAGATACSTGTTAACTACTTTTTCTAAAACATGAATTTCAATACAAAGGGAAATACTAATGTACATCCTTTTGTAACCTGAAGTTCATATAATCTTCAGGGATTTGAGAATCCTAAGACTTGGGTCTGACTGTCGTAGATCAAATTGAATCCAGATATGTACACCAGCCTACCCTTAAAAATGGGATTTTTCCCTTGGCTTTGGGATGTCATAGTAGACAAATTTAACTTCTATTCCTAGTCTATATTTATCTGAACTGATTTTTACCAGGCTGCCCTGACAGATTCCATCCAGGGAACTCCTGAGGATTGCAAGCTGCTAAACTCTGACTTACTGAAAGCTGATGATAACCAATACGTTCCATATGTTGCTTCCTCACCTTTCAGCTGGATCATCTAACCATATGCTTCTGATAAATGCTTCATTGCCAAGGCTATGACTAGAATTTTAGCACTCCTGGGCCTCCAGAAGGCATAGTACTAATGTCAGCAGGAGTAGTTACAGGTAGGAAAGAAAGAAAGAAAGAAAGAGAGAGAGAGAGAGAGAGAGAGAGAGAGAGAGAGAGAGAGAGAGAGAGAGAGAATGAAAGATGTCCCTTACACTGCCTTATAGTCTGAGATGCTATGTCAAAAAGGCCCATGTTTTGGCATTAACTTATAATTCTTAGGTCCCAATAGATGCCTTGGCCAATGACTCAGACCTTGGGGAAAAAAACTGAGGAATTAATTATTTCATTCAGTTACAAATAAGATAGGGAAATGAGAGGCTACATGTTAGCATGTTTAAGCTGTAGTTTGTAAAATGAATCTGTGTTCATCATGCCTGCTCCATTTTTACCTGGAATAGTTACAGATACACTGATAACTGAGTTTCTGTGTTATGTAAAAATTCATTTGTTGGATATTTAATTCTCAGCATAGCATCATTTGAAGACAGAATCATGAGAAAGTAATTGCATATAGATAAATTTACAAGAGGGAAACCATTATAGTTGGCCAAGTTGCCTTCTTTCTCTTTCAGATATATAAACATATCAAACAAAGTCCACATGCAAACAGAATGCAAGAATTCTTATCAAAATCCAGGAAGATAGCCTTCCTTATACACTGAGTCAAGAAACAGACTGAAGGAGTCTAGGCAAAAAATATTTTATCGTCATTGTGTAGGGTTGTGTTTATTTTCAATAGTTTTAAATTTGTGGCAAATGTCATAGATAACGTCCTCACAGGCTTATGCCTCAACTTATCATTGTAATTTTTTATTTAATTAGATTACTGTTCAAAACAAATTAATTATTATTGTTAGATAAGCAAACTTGTACTGATGATCACAAAATAGTCAACATCTGTCAAATGAATCACTAATACAGTTAGCTGTTGAGAAATGTGAAATTTGCCTAGTGATAATAAAAACCTGTATGATAAGATATATTCTAGAGCAAATTAGATTGTGTGTGTGAGTGTGTATTGTGTTTGCCTGAGTGTGTGTGCACTCTTAAGTGTGTGTGCCAATAAATTTAAATAGATATATGTAAGTGTAATAGGAATTAACCGTACTGATAAAGGGTACACACATGTAGTCATACGTATTGTCTTCATATTTTTTAATCTTGGGAGATATAGTACATTTGAATTTCTAACATTTTAGTCATCATTTTACTGCTCTGTTCATTGACTAATATCACCAATATCTTACTTCTTGTAGTGTACTTAATCACAACCTAGTTTCATGTTTCAACTGTAAGTTTTATTTGAAAATACTGTTATTGTCAAATTCTTCTTAGAATATGCTTTACATACCATTTTATTTATTAAAATGAGTAATTTGTTCACAAGCACTGTCTACCTTGAGAACATTATTCTTGATATACTTTTTACATATTCATATATATTCCAAGACTTGAGTGGATTTGTTGTTTCACTTTAACAGGTCTGCTATGCTGTACTTGGTATTTATGGGTACCTTATTTTCTCTCTGGATTAATCTCCTAGATTTTCACACATATTCTTTAGTTTTTTTTAAACTTCACACAGAAATATAAATATTAATCCACCAACTGCAAATATATTTTTCTTCTTCATACTTAATTACTAGTCTAACAAAATATAATTATTTGATATTTAGATGTTACTTCGTTTTTATCTCCATTCAAGCATGTTGATTATCTCTGTAAGTCTGTTTGCTTTTTGAAACATGATTGTAAGATTATTTTTACAATTTTTAAATGTTTACTTGTGATTTTATTAGTGATATGTTCTTAATTTCATCTGACTGATAGGTTTGAATTTCAAGCTGCCTTTTTCCTTCAACTTTTGAAATTATTCTAATATAATCATGTTCTATTGTCTTATGTTTTAACTTTTAAATATTTCTGGATTATTTTTCTGTCTGGTTCTTATTGAAAAATGATTTGTCTCAAATAGTACTCCCACTGTTTAGCATATTACTCACTGCTCAACTTTTATATAATCCCTATTCTTGTCCACAATTTTTGTACTGAATGCAAGATAAACACTCAACATAAAGTGGAAGGTCTTATTTGGTGAGTCTTGGGAACCTGTACATCCCTGTTTCTGAGTTTTTATTAACTTTACAATATTTCATTAATAATGGCTACTTCATTTAACATCAATTTCTTGATTGCAAATATAAAGATATAAGTATTATTAAAGAAATAATTAAGAGGGTTTATTTTAAGTTTGTTTTTAGTCCATATTTTCTGCAGATTGATTTAGAAAATTTCTACATTGTTTATCTTAAGTTTTTTATTTTACATTTAAGTGTTACTTGGTATTACATGATTTTGGTAAATTATATTTTAAGAATTTACTGGAAATATGGATGTTATGTTTTATTTTATTAGATTTTTACAATTCTGGAAATTTCATCTAGGAAAAGATTCTATTCTCACTTTCTAGAGACCCAGAGCGAAAACTCATTCTGTACAAGTAATTTCACATTACCATTTCATCCTTCAATAAATTTGAACTGTGAGGACAGGTATGGGCTTGAAAACTGATCAATACCAAAGTTGTTTGAGTCTTCTCACATGTGGAGAAAGTCTTCATAAACCGAAGAATATACATACACACTGGCCATATCCAGCCTCAAAAGCAATTCATTAACTTGGAAAAGTAAACTTCTTAAAAGTTAATGTAATTGTCATATTAGAAAAGGTTGCAGGGAACATACTAGAAAGACTGTGTGAGGAAACATTTTGGAAATATGAGAGATGGTTTTCACTTATTATTTTAGTGCAATGTCAAAGAGAAAATAAAAACTACCTGTTGCATTCAAGATAAAAAAAATGTGGCCAATAATACACTTATCCTAGAGTTGAACAGTGAATAACGTCTTAAAAGTCAAAGAATAAGTAAATGTCTTTTCTATCTTCCCTTTCCAAAGATGTTAAAATTGAAAAAAAAGGAAAGTTATGATTGGAGAAAGAAGGCTGTGTATCTGTAGCAATGATTTAAATGGATTGCGAAATGATGAATAGAAGACATAATAAAATTAAGAGATTTAGCACCCTAGAGCTTAATAGGAAACGTTACCGTGGACATGGGAACTCTTCACTTTTTCATTATGAAGCAACTGTTTTCCACCCAGTGATCTAGTCAACACACAAAAGGAGCAAGTGTGACTGGCAGAACTATAAACTTGAGGATTGACTCTTCACATCCATAATAAATTGACTAGCTCTGACAAAATATTCCACCCTATTATAAGCAGCAGGAGATGTGAACTAAGATAGTAGCAATATGAGCATATGGCTTTAGAAGTTTTCTGGACACTAGATGTGAACTCTGTTTCTAGAGTACAATACTTGTTTTAGCATGGAGTCCTTTCCTATACAATACTATTCTAATATGTGCTAGTTTTCTGTCAGTGAGATATGAAATAGAAACACTTGAGAGGAGGGAAGCCAATTGGGAAAAAAAAGCCTCCAAAATACCAGGCTGTAGGCAGAAAATCTATAGGAAATTTTCTTAATTATTGATTGATACTGCAGGGCCCAGCATATTTTAGTTACTGATATCCTTGAGCTGCTGGTTCTGGATTTTATATTAAGGCAGATTCAAAATGCAAAGAGGTGAAAATCAACAAGCAGTTCTCTTCCATAACCTCTGAATCAGAGCCTGCTTCCAGGTTCCCAAATCATTTGAATTTCTGCCTTTGCTTCCCTCTGTGGACTTGTGATTCAGCATGTGTAACCAACATAAGCCATTTCCTTTTAACATTGGTTTTGGTCATGATGTTCATCATAGCCATAGCAGCCTGCGAGAAGACCAATTCCCTAATATGGAATCTTCCTGGCATGACATGTTTTGTCTATAAATTATATTCTCATGAATTTGAAGAAAATCTGAAAATGTTGCCTGTCTTAACAGAGCTTCTATTGCAGAAATGTTCTCATACAATATACAAAGCAAAGTATCCAAAGATACATACATATAACTAAATATATAGTTATGAAATAGATAATACAGCAAACACAAACAACAATTAACATGAATATATAAATTCAAATATATTATATATTGCTTTTATAATAGAATACATACTTAGAAACTGGAGAGGACAATAAAAGGAATGACGATTAAAGAAAAAATTCAGTATGAATTGTAAATTATAGAAAGTATTCAAGAAAAGCAGAAATAATTTGATATAAAGACATAAATGTAAATAAGAATATATCCAATAAAAAAGGAAAAAAGACATAAAAAGAAATAAAACTAGATGAGTATATTTAAAGATCATACAGAAGAGCTAAAAACACAAACATGAATAATTCAATTGGTTTCTAAATAGTAAGAAATTCAAAATGTAGAAGAAATATAAAATTAGAAAAAATTATACATTTGGAATAAAGAAAAACTATATTTAAAAGTCATAATGATCCCCTTTCCTTGTTTCCCCTCTGAAAACCTCCTATACCATCCCCTCTCGCCCTGCTTATCAACCCACCCTACTCCTGCTTCCCAGTCAGGACATCCCCCTATTTGAAATGTAAATAAAGAAAATACCTAATTATAATAAAAACAAAACAAAAGAAAGAAAAACTCTTGCTTTTCAAAAAAAGAAAAATTCTTTTTATAAAATAATTCATAATGAAGATAAAAATTGAAATTAAAAATACAGAAACAATAATATATACATTTGATATTTCAGAAACAAATGYTAAAATTAATTTTCTGGATATTATGTATCAAGTTGAAGTTAATCACTATCAGAATAATTTAGAATAATTATCTGAATGCTCTTGGAGATATTGATAGTAAATTGATTATCTATTGGTTCTGAAGGAGAAACTAGGCTTGATCCATATAGCTTCTCATGTCCAAATTTCATCTCCAGATTTACTGCAATGATGATTTTCTCCATATTCCATAAACCAGAAAACTAAAGCAAATTAAGACATAATTCATAGGAATTGAATACATTAGAAACAGGAAGTCATTAATTCATCCTCAATTTATTAGTTGCAATAAGTTATAAACTCAAACAAGAAATGTGGTTAGGGGAATATATGAGTTGGCTTAATTAGAAAATCTGTAAACTCATATTAGATAGGAAATAAATACAGATAAAGATAAAAATTGGCAACATGGACTCCATATACCTTTGCAACAACTCAGCTAACTACAAAAATACATAAATATTCATTGATAGTTGTTATGAAATGATATAATATTTATGAACTTAAATGTATGCATATAGCTATCTTGTGTAAGAAAGTTTATTTTAGCAGTAAAAGCTGGAAAGAGTTAAGAACAGTAGAAGTATGCTAAATTCTCATCCTCTGAAAATGTAAAGTCAATACATTTGAACAGATCTGTCATACTAAAAGAGAGTTTTAAATATATTACTTAGATGTATCAAATAAATATAGAATAACTTCAGCAACAAATGTAGAAATTAAAATGTCTTCAATGTGACAGCTAAAGGTCAAGAACAAAGCACCTTATACTTTGTATCCAATACATTTATTACTTGAATTTGTATGTGTAAACTGAGGTACAGAATGAGGTTGGCAATAGAAGACGTTTTTATTTTAAAGGACTAAGTAGGGAAGTGCCCCTCATGTGTTTGCAAGTATGAATGTTTGAATTAAATGCCAGCAAAGAAATGTAACTGTGCATTAAGGGGAAGTAGAGTCAAGTGAACACTTATTTTCAGTTGAGATACACTCAATTGAGACCTCTTAAAATAGCGTATCCATGAGATTGTATCTGCCATCCCTCATTCTGCTCATAGTGATTCACTGAGAATGTTCTACAAGACACTGGGCATTTTTAGAGATATACATAAGGAACACGTTGTGTAATTTTTCTTCTCACTGCTTTTGACATTCTATTCCTTTCTTTGTAGTGTGGGAGAAAAAGGAAATGAATACTCTGTTCTCAACTTGGCTGATTCTTATACTATTCAAAAGTGTAAAATAGCTCTTAGAATTGAATACATTAGTTTTTATGATGTAAAGTACCTTTTACTTATGTTCTATCTTTCCTAGACTTTATAATTTTAAGGACAGCCTTGTGATAACATTTTCAATTAGAATTTTCATAGAACCCGGGCTGTTTGATCTGATGGTACAAATGAAAAGTACATTCCTACACATTAGGAATACATTTTAAATTATTATAGATTTCCTTAGACAGACTGAGACTACTGGAAACCAGATATGGTTCACCATTCCTTTTTGATTAATATTTAATTATAACACTTTTGATGAAGATGTTTCAATACAAAAATACAATACTAMAGTTCAGTACATGTTACTAAAATCACGTGATACAAATGTTTATTCTTTCAGACATACATCCCCTATTTTTGGTATGTCCACTGAAAACATTATTGTGTTCTTTAGATTCACCACTATATATTATCGGGCAGTCTCCATCATGTTGCAGTCTTCAGAATTGTCTGAGACTGTACAATTTAATGTTCATATAAAAACCTAAAAACATTGCAACAGATTCTCCTCGTGGTGCCATGTAACTATATTTAGAGACCAACTCCTTTCAGAGGCTGTGCAAAAACACTGTCTTTGTTTTGGCTAATATTTTGTAATAAAAGTAACTGGAACATGGAACATACAACAATTTGTTCTGACAAAGTATAAAATTACAGTCAGATGAGTGAATATGAAGAGAGACCCGAGAGGAGCCCAACCCTTCTGTGATGCTTTGTATATCCTCGGCCCAGGGAGTAGCACTATTAGAAAGTGTGGAGTAGGTGTGTCACTGTGGGTGTGAGATATAAGACCTTCGTCCTAGCTACCTGGAAGTCAGTATTCTGCTACCAGCCTTCAGATGAAGATGTAGAATTATCAGCTCCTCGTGCACCATGCCTGCTTGGTACTCCCACCTCGATGATACTATACTATAACTGTAAGGCAGCCCCAAATAAATATCAGTTTTATAAGAGTTCCCTTGGTCATGTTTTCTGTTCACAGAAGTAAATCCCTAATTATGACTGCTTCTAATCTCTTTTCGAGGACATACAGATTCCAGGTCAGTGGGAAAACTAAACCTGGGCTTCTTATATTAACTGGTCTGTGATTTTATGTTTATAGTAGTCTAGTCAAAGTAAAGCACACACTAATCAAAGTGATCATAGCAACTTTATTTGCTTAATCTCACATACATAATACATATAGGTCAATAAAATAGCTTATATTTATGTACCTGGGAATTAGAGATAGTCATTTATTCTTAAATTATTAGTAGATAACTATATAAAGATTAAAGGAAAAGAGGATGCAAAAATTAATATTTTAATATATAAAGAATTCATGTAGAAATACTGCTTCAAGTCACATTTCCTAAAAGACAATGATTTGGTTTTTTTTAATATTGCAAATAAAAATGTAATCATGACAAGAATAACAATATTTAAAAATCACTTGAGTATTTTCTTTTGCACTGACAATACATTACTTAACTCTTACTAAATAAGTTATACCAAAATTAAACAGGAACCTAAGCTGGAAATTCCATTGTGATCAAAAATGAATACTCAAAGAAATATCTTGTGTTCAGCGGAGCTCTGTGGAAAGAAAATCTAAATGATCTGTAAAGAATGAAAGAATAAAAGAAGTCTTACTGCTATGTTCTGAGTCATTGAAATTTTCTTCATTTATATATTGTAAGAAATAAAATAAAACTAGGCATAGTTGAACTGAAAAGAAGCAACAATTCCATAATATATATAAATTTACTTGAAATATTTACAAGGATTTGTGCTGAATTTTCTCCATTCTCTGTGATATTTCTAAAACTAACCTGTTATTCATTAAACAGTTATCTGTGAGGTGAAATATTTTTTCTTTTGTCTTTTTAAAAATTCTCCTTTCATACAATACATCATCACCACACACTCCCCTCTCTCCACTCCTGCAGGTCCCCCCACCTTCTTTCTTCTCCAGAACAACAGATCCTCTTTTCCCTTTCAAAAAGAACAGGACTCTTCAAGGTCTCAACCAATATGCTGTAAGACTAAGCACAGATTCTCATATCAAGGCTGGACAGGGGCACTCAATACATAGAAAAGGATCCCAAGAGCAGGCAAAGTAGCCAGAGCCACCTCCACTCACATTGTTATACATCTCACAAAACTCCCCAAGCTAATCAACAGCAATATATTTACAAAAGACCCACCACAGACTCATGCAGACTCTGTGATTGCTGCTTCAGTTTCTGTGAGATGCTAAGACCCCTGCATAGTTAATTCAATGGGCCCCATCTACTGATGTCCTTGTTCCATTTGGATCCTACAAATCTTCCCCACCCATTCTGCGAGGTTCCCTGAATTCAAGGAAAAGTTTGGGTGTTGTTTCTCTGCATCTGTTCCCATCAGCTGCCAGAGGAATTTTCAATGATGACAATTGGACTAGGCACTGAACTAGGAGTACTGGAGCATATCATTAGAAATCATATACCTTGAGAGAAACACACAGAAGCAGATAGAAATTTGTTTGTTTGTTTGTTTAATGTCTGTTTGTTTGGCTAGTCCTGTTCAGTTCTACCCTATGCATCCAGCTTCTAGTTCCTGGCCACCCAGGCAGTGTCTAGAATGTTCTCCTTCTTGTGTGATCTGCCTAAAGTTAGAGCAGTCATGGGTTTTCACTCCCGCAAGTTCTGGTCACCATTACACCAGAACATCTTTCAGGCAGGAGAAATTGTAGCTTGAAGATTCTGTGGCTGGGTTGGCATCCCCATCCTACCACTGGAAACCTTCTGTGTTACAAAAGATGGTCTGTTCAGGCTCCATATACCCCATTACTAGGAATCCTTGCTAGGGTCAACCTCTTAGGGAGGCTCCACTGTACAGATTTCCACATCAACACCCAAAATGTACCCAAATTTCAGTTCTCTCTCCCAGTACTCTGCCTCCATCCCCCCTTTCCCTGGACCTTACCCCTCTTGTTTTTTTCTTTTTTTTATTATATAGTTAAAATGGCAATATTTACCAAAAGCAATATACAGATTCAAYGCAATCCCCATCAAAATCCCAACTCAGTTCTTCACAGAGTTAGAAAGAGCAATACTGAAATTCATCTGGAATAACAAAAAAAACCAGGATAGCTAAAACTATCATCAACAGCCTTATCCCTCTTGTTCTCATCCCCACTAACCCACCATCCACCTGCAAAATCTACTCTCGTTCCCCATTTCCGGGATATCCATGCATCCTCCCTGTGAATCCAACATGTTCCCTGGCTTTTCCAGGTCTCAGAATTACATTATGATTATGTTTTTGCATCATAATCAATATCCACTTATAAGTGAATTTATATGATGATTGTGGTTCTGCATCTGGGCATGATTTTCTTTTCTAGTCCATTCATTTGCCTGTAAGCTTTGTGAATTTTGTCAATGACTGAGTAGTACTCCATTGTATAAATATACCACATTTTCTTTATCCATTTTTCAGTTGAGAGAAATCTAGGATGTTTGCAGTTTCTGGCTATTATGAATACAGTTGTTTTGAACAGAGATGTGGCAGTGTCCATGTGAAAAAATGGAGCTTCTTTTAGGTGTTTGACTAGGAGTGATGTAGCTAGGTACTGAGAAAGATTGATTCCAAGTTTTCTGAGGATCTCTATTACAGATTTCCATAGTGGATGCACACGTTTTCTATGCCTCCTTGCAATAGAGACATGTTCTCCTTGTTCCACATCCTCACCAGCATGAGCTGTCACTTGTGAATTTGAAACTTGGCCATTCTGACAGGTATAACCTGGAATCTCAAAAACTTTTGATTTGTATTTTGCTGATGATTAAGGATGTGAAACTTTTCTTAAATGTTTCCCAGACATATGAGATTTGTCTACTGAAAATTCACTGTTTATATCAGTGTCTTACTTTTAAATGAGTGAGGTGTGTTGATAGCTACTTTAGTTAGTTATTTATTTACTTTTAGTATTAGCCTATGTCAGATGTGGATTTAGTGAAATATTTTTAAGACAAGATAATAATTGTGCTGTTAATGGTCAACCTAAATTGACCAATTTTTATAAAATTTAAAAATTTTATAACATATTTCTATTGTTGAGGTATAAAAAAGTAAGATTTAATTCCATATAATTTTTATTGAAAATTGATTAAAACCATGTTTATATATGATAATATAGATTGGGATTTCCAGGGGTAGGGGCTTGAACTGGAGAGTGAGAAGTGAGGACAGTAGGAGAGGGAGGGAGAAGGGTTCAATAAAAATAAGGAGGTCTGAAAAAAGCCATAAATAAACAATATTTTATTAAATATTTATTTTTAAATTATATATATATATATATATATATATATATATATATAACTGAATGCATGCACACATGCGCGTGTGTACAAACACACATGCACACACATGATAAGACTCCCACAAAAGCTATAGACTATTTAAAAACATCCCAGTGCAATGTATGAAAAACTTTCCCTTTTTGTCATAGGAGTCAGGATAAACCAAAATTAAATAGGCTATTTTCATTATTTTTGGTTGCCTCCTAGTTCTTGAAGGTAATAACTTATTGCTAAGGGCGCCATATATTTTGAATATTGGGCTCAGAGATATCCATGTGGAGCTGACCTGAGTCCTTCCTCTGTGACAAGCAATGTTAACACCATTTTAAAATACTGTGCAAGCCACCAGAGGGAGGAAAATAATCTATAGTCACACCCATGGAAAATCCTATGAACCACAAAAAATTTCAATTTGTCAAAAATATTYTCAAGATGCCATAGTGGCAATTATATCTTGAGGTAAAACTGCATTCTAATTCTACATAAGCCTTGGTTAATAGGAGGAAATTCATACCTGCTACTCTAAACTATTACTGTATGCATAGCAAATTATCCATGGCTGTTGATGCCATAGAACATGAGAAGAACCCACTACTGCTAATTTCGTAGATCAGTATCACTTCTAATTTCAGTATGAGTGTTTGTAATCCCACAGATAAGCATAGCTTCTTCCCTGTCCCTCGTCAAGGAAGCTTTCTTTTGCAACATATAGAAACCATCTGAGAAATCCTCATTTTTTACAAATTTAGAGAATGACTATCCAATGAGTGTCCAGTTCCAGTTGATACATCTTCAATGCAACCACTAAACTTAGGCTCAGTGAACATTGCTGAGGAATGGATAGAAAGATGGTAAAACTAGAGGATGATGATATCTATTGTGAAACAGTCTTCTGTATGTGACAAGGGACTGTACATATGAAATATCATCAATATGGTCACCTTTAGGACTAGCAGAGTAATCACATCAGCTGATATGCAAATAAGTATGGAGGAAATTTCACAAGGCTCAACCATTCAATGAAGAACAAAAAGTAATTTGAGGCTATTAAGAGAGGGAAAACCAAACTTTTCTAAAGACAGGTTGTGCAGTCCCTAGTACTAGCCATAAACACAGAAACACAAAGGGAATAGTGAACAGATCAGCAGCATGTAATTGTATATATGTATTTGCAAGTACATATTTAGTCACACATACCTAATTATAGAAGTTATGATTTGAAATGCAGTAGGAGGCACAAGAGGAGGTAGAGGGTGATAGGAAGGTTGTTAATTATATAAATAGATATTTATATACAAATCTCTCAAATCATTCTTTACATTAAAAGGAAATGGCACTTTCCTAGATACAAAAAGAAATCAGGATATTTGACTTTAAGAATCTCCAATTAAAGGAGATGTATACACCACATTGTTGCAATATTTGATAATTACGAATTTGAGAAGTTTTAAAGAATGTGCTTGTGGAATAAAAATTCGGTTTCATTTATGCAGAATAAAGCGTCTAAGTTTCCTTAAAACAATTGGAATACATGAATTTTAAAATATCTAACTGTGAATCATCCTTTGAAGCTTTAATACATGTTCTAATGCTTCTTTATATTTAACCAGTTAATTAAAATGTATAGATAATTATTTATGTTCTACTGTCTGCTGTTCTTATCTTTTCACACATAATGTTCAGTAAATACTTAATTAGCTCCCTGTGGCCATTTTCATGTAACATGTTAGTGTCTTTTAGTCACTGTTAACACTCAGAGTAAAAAGAACTAAATCTTAACTATAATTGCTTTAATCCCCAATCTATTACGTGTTGCCTCTAAATATCCCAAACAAATTACTGAGGAGTCCAGGCTTAAAAGTGTCTCTCACCATGATGACTCCACTCTATGAAGCAAATCATTGTAGTAAATGAATGGCTCTAACACTGGAAAGAACCTTTATTGTGGAGTTGAAAACTATGTCTCCACTTTGCTGTTCTCAGTGATGAGTTACTCAAGTTTTTATCTACAAATTTTCTTCCTTAAAGCTAATATCTGCTCCTTTTATCTCCTGTCACTCAATTTATGTATTTCATGTCTTTAGTATTGCTGTTTATAATGTTTGTTTTKAGATCGGAGTTATAAAATATTATTTGATCTAGAACTCACTATGTGGCCAATGTAGGCCAACTCATTATATATTTGTTTCTCTTTTTTTAAGTTCTGAAATATAAATATGTCCTACTATGCTGAGCTTCTCTGTATCTTTCTTTAAAAATTAAAGTATTCTAATACATAGTTGTATTTGATTGCAAAACCCAGCCTTCAGGATGATGAGACAGAACATTTTCACACTGCAGGTTAACATGACCTGTATATGAAAATTGTCTTAATTATTTATTAATTAATTAAATTATTTCAGATAGTTTGGCTCTTGTAAGGCAGGACATACAAAAAATTACTAGTCAATAATGATAAGTTCCATTGGGAACGTTTTATAAAATGATAAGGAATAAATTCTGTACTCAGAATATTGATATTGAAAAATTATATCCAGTAATTGATGGTATTTGAAAATTAGTCCTTTAGAAGGAAGAGTTAAGTGAGTTCCTTAGAGTGGTTTCTGAAACAAAGAGCACTGACTTAAGGAGTGGATAAGACACTGTGTTCCCCTTTCCTATATCCACGACCACACTAAATTCAAAAGAACTGAATGAAAATATCATAACAACAAAGAGGGATGATATGTCAAGCTGAACACAATGGTTAGCTTACAAGAATATGTATAGCGCTGTATTAAGAATGTAGTACAGGAATTTATCTCTACCATCTGAAGGGAAAAGATGTGTGGAAATTATTGTATGTTCCTAAATATTTCCTTATGCAATTAAAAATTTTGACTCAAACTTAAACAGATGAACATTCCATCAATTCTACAAGTGTACATTTCAGAGTGCTTAAATATTGTGTAATGCTCTAATAATACACTTGCTACATTCAAAAAAGGATTACAGAATTTCAAAGGTAGTGACATGAATCTGGTTAGGTAGAACATGGTGAGCAGAGCATGCCTTCCGGCAGACCTTGGGTTTCTCCTCAATTCCCTCTGCCTTATTAAAAATGTTAGTACATTTCTAAAGCTAGCCATCACTGTCTATTTGGCTACTTCCTTCACCTGAGGCTGATCATCTAGGTATGAAAATATTGAAGTCCAAAAATCAAACATCCCTTTGGCTCATCTAATAACATGCCCAATTAAAATAAAACACCTCATCTTAATGTAAGGTTTCCCTTGTTCATTTATAAAATGCCCATTTTCCTATATATCACATCCTCCTACTCTCTATTCCAAGGGCAGTCCTTTTTCTCTCTTGGAAAAATACTCCTCCTCCATTCCATTTTCCCTTCTTCTTTCTCATCCTCTGTCTTCTGGCTTTGTCTTTTATTCCTTTCCCTGTGTCCCTCTCAGGCCTACAAATCTCCTTTATGTTAAGAACTTTTTTGGGGGGTTCCTGAGCTGTTACTGTTCCTAACAAGGAGAATTGTCAGTACCCTGAAGGTGGAGAAAATTCAAAGTCCACACTTTGCAAAAAATGAACATATTAGAATTGCAGATATATTTAGGGCCAAGACCATCCCCCACCACGTCTAATCAAAATGACTGATGTTTTCTCATCATGCAGTCCTTTCATAGTCACCAGTCTGAATTTGTATTATACTGAAAACCTTAAGTTTGATTAACTCCTTTTACCAGAGATCTGGGATTCACTATATTTGAGCTCTTTGAGCCTAGAATTATTTTCCCATGAACTTTTGTCTTAGGGGTATAAGAGAGAATTTTAACTAGAGCTCATCAGTTCCTTCTTGAGATTTTTCCCTTCTTAAAGTGAGGCCTAGTTTTTTATGCAATAACACTAGGATCCAGCGTAGACAATAACTGCTTAGCACACAGAATGTGAAAATTATTCATGTGCCATAAGTTAAAAAATTAGCAATTTTATAATAAGGTCCATTTCTTTAAAATGAAAGTAAAATCAATTACTAGAAAGTGAACTTTATGTTGATTTTCACATTAGGACACACATGACCTAATTAGGAAATGACATGTGCCTTCACAATTGTCTGAAAACTTCTTCATATTCCTGAATCCCTACTTCACGCATCCATCAGTAGCCTTGTCTTGTTTTATTGTATTTTGTTTTCGTATCTATAAAAGCTTGATTAAATGTCATGCCTAAAGGAAAGGGATACTAATTCTCCAGTTTATTCAGAACCTATTTCTAAGTACTGTACATATTCATTGTAATTTTTCTGACAATTCATTCCTAATAATTAAGCTTATATTGGGATTTCTTGTTTGAGAAGAAAAATCAGATGTTCATAAAGAAACTTTAACCAGTGGCATACAATATTTCAAGGAATTACAGATGTTTAAATCCCAAGGTAAAAGCTATGGAATTAGATACCCAACTGAGGTAAACACACCATAGTGAGTCACCAGAGAACTGAAAGAAATCAACGGTCAAACATCTGTTCTGACTGTGGGATTATCTGTGATCTGTTTCATATTTAAAAATGAACATGGGCTTTCCTGTTAGTAAACGATGTGTGACTCTTACTAGGCCTTTTAGTATGAAGATTCTTTGATTTCCTGCTGCCTAGTTTTGATGTATCCCACTGAGAGAACTAAAGAGTTCATCCATCTTGCTTCTTTTACTTTAAGAAGAACCAATGCTAAGCATGTCAGCTTAGGGAAGATTTTATGGCCCTGTCATCTTTTTAGTGATCACAATTCATATTTGGCAGAAGTTTTCATAAGCAAACACTTGGTCCAATATTCTTTAATACGAAAAGATGAATTGATCTCCAGTGTACAAATATTACCATCTTATTCAGTAATATAATCACATCGGATAAGTTGTTAGTACAAAATTCATAGTTTGAGTTCAAATACATCTTTATATTTTGCCCTCTGTGGAAACTTTTCTGAATAATTATCCAATTTTTATATTTATTTCTACTCTTGCTTAAAAAGAAAACTTATTTTCATTCATTTCATTTACTCATAAGAGTAGGATACATATTTTACAAGGAGTTCCCTTTGGCATACCTACAGACACATCCTGAGAAGTTATTTCAAGATAAATTTTGTAAACACAAAGACACAAACTTAGAAACTTTTAATAAAGTAACATTTTCTTAATTTCACATATATGTACACATATATATGCACACACATACATACACACACCCACATACCTTATACACACTAATTTAAACTGCTGTTCTCTAAATAACTGACATCAAAAACATCATAAATGAATTTAGAAAGTTGTTTGAAATTAAATAAGGTAGGTGTAAAACTATCAAGTATGTGGATTCAAATAAAATATTATTAAAAGGAAATTAATTTATGTAACTTTTAAGTTTTACATCAAGTAAAAACAAAATGTGCAGAAGAATGAATACAGATATGTGGTTCATTTACACAATAGAATACTACTTAGCTATGAAGAACAAGGAAATCCTGAAGTTTGCAGGCAAGTGGAAGGAACTAGAAAATATCATTCTGAGTAAGGTAACTCAGACCCAAAATAACATGTGTGGTATGTACTCACTAATAGGCAGATATTAGCCAAAAAACAAGAAAAAAAAACAAAAAGAAAAGTAGAGAATACCCAAGATACAGTCCACAGAACTCAAAATGGTCGACAAGCTGAAGCACCCAAGTGAGAATGCCTCAGTCCCACTGGGGACAGGTGGAGGAGGGGGGAGAAGAAAGCAATCACAAGTGGGAAGAAACTGAGAGATCTGGGAGGGAATGGAAAAGTGGACAAGTGGGTTGGGGGCAGTTGGGGGAAGAGGGTAACCTAATTTGGGATTGGGTCAGGAAAAATGACTGAAGACCTGAGGGCAAGCAGAAAGAATGGAAACAGGAGTCTCAGGAGGTAGGAGGTAGGGGGAACCGTCCAGAATGCACCAGAGACCTGGGAGGTGAGCAACAATCAGGACTCAAAAGTAGGGACCTTAGAGGAAATGCTGTACAGTAGGAAGAGAGAATTTASAGAATCCACCTACATAAGGAAGACAGGACATCAAGTGAGGGAGGTGGTTGCCATCCCACAGTCAAAACTCTGACAAATAAGAGTTCTTGTTTGAAATACTGCAGGAATGGAAATGGAGAGCAGCCTGAGAAAAAGAAGGCCCAGGGACAGGCCCAAAGTGGAATCCAGCTCAAGCTGAAGTCCCACAGCCTGACACTATTACTGAAGCTATTGAACACTCACAAAAAGGGACCTATCATGACTGCACCCAGGATGACCCAACAAGCAGCTGACAGAGTCAGGTGCAGATGTTTGCACCCAACCAATGGAAAGAAGCTGTTGATCGCTGTGGTTGATTTAGGGGAGGCTGGAAAAAGCTGAGGAGGAGGGCAACTCTGTAGGAGGACCAGCAGCCTCAGTTACCCTGGACCCCCGAGATCTCTCAAACACTGGGCCACCAACCAGGCAGCTGATGTGAGGCCCCCAACACATATATAGCAGACAACTGCTGGGTCTGTATTCAGTCAGAGAAGATGTACCTAACCATCAAGAGACTGGAGGCCCAAGGGAGTTCAGAGGTCTGGTAGGTGGGCAGTGTGTGGTGGAGATATCCTCATGGAGACAGGGGTGTGAGGAGGAGGTATGGGATGTGAAGCAGTCAGAGGGTAGAAGATGGACAGAGGGTAGGAATAAAATCTGGAGTGGAAATAAATAAATAAATAAATAACAAAAATGTATAAATCATTTCCTGAATTTCTACTTATAGAAATCAGAAAAAAAAGGAAAGAAAAAAAGATAAAGAAGGAAAAGAAGAGAAAATTCATTTAAATTAGCTGGCATAAATAGGTCATGAAAACCCAATATAAAGAATGAAGCCATAGTGAATTAATTTTCAGGTTGAAAATAATCATGACATACTCAAGAATAAATGAGTCTGTTAATTAAATCAAAAGTTACTTAAAAAACAGTGAAACTTTAAAATATTTAGATTGAGTGAAATAAATAAAACTACCAATGGTGAAACTCAAATGAGGATTGAGATCAGAAAATAAGAGAAATAGAGGGAGAAGATCCATCTCTGGTGGAATCCTGTCCTATCATCTTGAATCTTTTGCCAAATTCACCTCATATTTTCACCAAAAAATGTGAAGACATTTTTTGCTTCAAACATCTCTTTAAGAACTGGGAGCCATATTTAAAATGAGTGATTTTATGGCTTGGGCTGAGCAGAGAGCATTTTCTCTCTGTTCTTACTATCCCCAGACCTTGTCATGGAAGCATCTACTTTCAGTCCAATATAATCATCCAATCTGACTGAATCAAACTGGCTTCTTTTGGCTCCCGACTGAATTACTCTACTTTGCCTCGTACTAACTTTGGCAATCTGTTCTAGTCTTCTGGTGTGTGGTATCTCTGGATTCCTACTGGATCACACAGACCTAAATCTTTGGATATTATTCCTTGACAGAGTAGCTATGTTGCTCCATTAAAATTCCTCTCTACAATTTTCCTATGTATTTGATAAAATAAACTAACTCCTTGGTAATGACAAACAACTTGAATTAACTAGAGAAGGCCTGTAAAATGTTCCGAAAACACAATTGTAATCAATAATTATAATGGGTTCAGGGCTATAAAACTTAACAAAATATCTCCCCCAAAATGGTTTGGTTTTTAAATGCTTTAACCTTCTTTCTAGCCTACCACCCAACAGACATAGTGTTGAGAAAAAATAACGGGCAAAGTAGGTTGTGGACATGTTTAGAAATAGTTCTCTTATTGCCTAGTTATCAGCAGTTTGGTTCACACAAATCAAAAGTGATAGCTCTACCCACTTGAAAACACCCTTCACATATCAGCAACTGCAATTTGATCAAGAAGAAACCTCGAGGCAAGCCACTGGAATAGCATGAGAAATTCTTTTGTTTATTTCTCACTATGAAGTCAGTGAAGAAGGCAAGATGAACCATTGCCATACTATTCTCCATTGTCTGTTGGGTTACACTTATAAATTCCAAGCATCACATGTCCTCTCAAGTATCTGTTCTGACTAAACATCATATGCCCCTTTTTCCAGGTAGCTTCCAGAAAAATACCATGTGTATATTTTCAACAAAATATCCTCTCATATTCATCCTTTCATAAGACAGTTTCCATAAAAACATCACATGACACAACTGAGTCTCAGAAGAAACCAGAAATTCCCATGTCAATGTAGATATATCCCAACAGTTGTTTATGCTGTGATCTTAGGAGAGAAAGGGAAAAATTCAAATAATAATGCCTCTTCCTTCTAAGAATTGCATCAAACAGAAGTTGCTGATATTCTTCCTTTATCTGATTATGAAGCAAAGGAAAGGATAAAATGGTTATGATATATTCACTTAGATATAATGTACAATGCAAATACACCTGGTTATTTCTTTAATATCTATGGATAGTTTGTGGAAAATATGAATAAAATTCAATAATTTTGCCTAAAGAAATATTTTAATATAAACATAATACATCATAGAGTAGTCTTTAGTTTMTGATTATACCTTATGAATAAATCCTTGCAATATATAGTCACACTAAAACAATGTAAATTTGAAAARCAAATATTAAAATTAGTAAAATTGAAATATAGCAAGTAACAAATAGAACAAATATACCAGTGCAAAACTCCTAACAGTATTTGTGGTGCAGGGAAATATAAGAATTACATACTGTTAATATCAGTAAAATTGTGTTTGGCCCTCTGGTTCCTTTTTCTCTCAGGAAAAATAAACAAAATCAATCTGCTATCAAAATCAAGTCTCCAAGGTCCATGATCCTATGCCTCTCCAGATGCTTATATCAGAACTATCTGATTATGGGGTGCTTCCTTTAAAAAATGAACCCCATTATTGTATATATTTTCACAACTGCATTATATTTTGTATTGAATTTTAACTTAATATATTAACCACGTGTGTGTGTGTGTGTGTGTGTGTGTGTGTGTGTGTGTGTGTGTGTGTGTATAATTCTTAGGGTAAGGGTACCATTTGCACAGCTTCAGCATTACATATATAACAGAGTAAGCTGGAAAGGGTGAGGACCTTTTTTACCTCTAGAGAATTTAGAAAATGCTGTTATAAATTCTGTTTTATTGTTTAGTAGAAATTTGAGGATATTTCAGCTCTGAGTATCATTTTGGATCAGAACCAAACTAGGTTATACTAGCAGAAGGCATAGGCAAAAATCCATCAAGAAAATATTTTCAACCATGTCTGTTAGTGATATTAAGAGCCAAACTAGGATTTACAATTCTGTATTCCACAATAGCTCTACATTGTCACCAGAAAGTGTCCTTCTAAAGATCATTGACAGCTAAAGAGGACTTGTGGCTAAAATAAAAGTTTAGTGGGGAAATTCCAGTCATATACCTTGAGAGAGACTCACAGAACCAGATAGAAACAGAGAGTGATATATATAGAGAGATACAGAGATAGAAACAAAGTGACAGAGAAACGGACAATTGTTTTAAAGTTATAAGATTCCAGGACCAAATTTGGTGAATACAACTCTCAGTTTGTTTATCCTTTTACCGAATTATGGCAATTAAATCTCTACATGCTATTGCATAAATTCATATTTTAACTTCTTATATAATGTATTCTTAGTAGAATCAATCAATCAATATTTGCTCATGTTTTTTATTCAACATATACTTTATTTACATTTCAGATGATTCCCCCTTTCCTGGACCCCCTCCTCCCCGAAAGTCCCATAAGCCCTCTTCTTTCCCACTGTTCCCCCATCCACCCTTCCCATTTCCCTGTTCTGGTATTCCCCTACACTGCTGCACTGGACCTTTCCAGAACCAGGGGCCACTCATTCCTTCTTCTTGGACATCATTTGATATGTGGGTTGTGTCATGGGTATTCCATGCTTCTAGGCTAATATCCGCTTATCAGTGAGTGCATGCCATGAGTGTTCTTTTGAGACTGGGATACCTCACTTAGGATGATGCTCTCCAGTTCATCCATTTATCTAATAATTTCATGAATTCATTGTTTCTAATGGCTGAATAGTACTCCATTGTGTATATATACCACATTTTTTATATCCATTCATCCGTTGAGGGACATCTGGATTCTTTCCAGCTTCTGACTATTATAAATAGGGCTGCTATGAACGTAGTGGAGCATGTATCCTTATTACATGCTGGAGAATCCTCTGGGTATATGCCCAGGAGTGGTATGGCAGGGTCCTCCAGAAGTGTTGTACTCAGTTTTCTGAGGAACCGCCAGACTGATTTCCATAGAATTGACAAATAAMCCTATTGCTCATGTTTATGCATGTAGGTGTTTTATCTACATGCAAGCCTGCAAAGCATAAGAGGGCTGCAGAATTTGAGCTGCACTGTGCCTATCGGAAATTAAATTCAGGACATATAGAATAACAGCCAGTGAGTGCTCCTCAGATTAAAAACTCAGGAGACAGCAGGTGTTGGCGAGGAGGTGGAGAAAGAGGAACACTCCTCCACTCCTGGTGGGATTGCACGATTGTTCAACCACTCTGGAAATCAGTCTGCTGATTCCTCAGAAAACTGGGCATGACACTTCCTGAGGACACTGCTATTGTTATTTTTAATATATGTTATGCAGGGCGGCAATGAAAGGGAATAAATGAAACAGAAGTAATAAAAAGTATATAAAAAGGTTGACGAGTTAAAGAGTACCAGGAATCTTAAGGTTATAGCCAAGACTTGTGCTGCCAGAGGAGAATCAACATCATCAGTGGATAAACAAAAAGTGTTACTTCAGGGTAAGTCATCACCCAGTTAAGTTTTCAATTTGTAAAAAGAAGCTACTTGGGGAATTTTCTTCTTCTAGAAGAGACCATTTCTCCATGAGCATGGTTAGGAACAGTGTTTGTTTGCGTCCCCTATGACCATAATATTGAATTGACTGTGACAGTGGAGGTACTAATTATAAATCTACCCAAATTATTTAGAATGCTATTATTGCTTGGTTAGAATGTATAATTAAAAATCATGCTTGATATCTTTCTTATCACTGTTACCAAAAATAAAATAGAAAAGAAAAGAAAAGAAAAGAAAAGAAAAGAAAAGAAAAGAAAAGAAAAGAACAGAGCAGTGAACAAAAACTGTTGTAAATGTGATTCCAGGTGTCCAAGGTCCATCTCAAGTTGAACTCAAACTTGTCTGTGCCCGCCATGTGAGAGGCATGAATGATACAACAGTAAAGGATTTGTTGAACTTTCCTCCAAAGATTCTGAGAGTGGATGAGGTCAGGATGATGTCAGAAGAATCCCTACATGAAGCCCTCAGAGACCATTGTATTACGTTTTGGAAAGGAAGCAGGAATGATACTGGAGACCACAAGATGTGTGAGGTGTCAGAGCCATAGCTAATCTACCACACTAGCTTGTCAAAGAGAATGGGAAAATCCTAAGGGAGAGCAATGAGCCCTCTGGACTATTTCGCATCAGACTTGGAGCTACAGAATTACCCCTGCTGCGTTTAAGTCTATTATTTTTCCAGTATTACCATACTATGTTGCCCATTAATCCCTTAGTAGAACAGTACTATATTATTTATGCTATTATATGTTAGAGGCACACAACTTACTGTTTTCTCTTTCTTTATTTCTCTTGTCAGTTTATTGACATCAAACTGGTCAATATTTTATACTGCAAAATTGTATTACTTTAAATTTTTTACAGTCCAGTTTTTACCCCCTTCCAGGGCTGTTCTCCCACAGTTACTCATCCCATTCCTCCTCTCACTCTGTCTCCAAGAGGATGTCCCATCCCATGAGACCTCCCCATCCCCTGGGGCCTCAAGTCTTCCTAGGGTTATATGTATCTTCTCTCACTGAGGCCAGACCAGGCAGTCCTCTGCTTTATATGTGCCTGGGGCCTCAGATCAGTGGGTGTATGCTGCCTGGTTCATGGCTCAGTGTCTGAGAGATCTCATGGATCCAGGTTAGTTGAGATGGCTGGTCCTCCCATGGGGTTTCCTCCCTCCTCAACTTCTTCCAGCCTTTCTATTTAAAAAAAATTGAGTTAAGCTTTACTTTGAACCCCATTACAGATTTTAAACTTTCCACTTTAAAAGTGTTGAGAATTTTAAATAGTATTGGAACTTTAAAAATAGGTTAAATACATTTTTGTTGTCAAAATATGGGAGCAAGGGAGTCAATGAGCAGGTTTGAATTATCATTCTCCCACAATGTCAGGTTTGAATATTTGGTTTCCAATTGATGGTCATGTTTTTAGAGGATTAAAGGGTGCATCTTGCAGAAGAATATGTGTTACAGATGACAGACCTTTGACGTCTCAAATACCATATGCCATTTTTCCTGTTTGTGGTTTTAGATGTAAGAACTCAACTCTCAACATCCAGTTCCAGTCATCATATTTGCCCTGTGACATTCTTCTCTGCTATACAGGGGAATGGACCCTGACCTCTCTGACACCATAAGTGAAAATAAACTTATCTATAAGTTGCTTTACTCATGGTGTTTATCAAAGAAAAAGGAAAGTAACTAAGAATAGATTAGTTTTGAAACTTCCAAAGATTTCTAGATTTCACAATTGTGGTCAATATTTTAACTGTTAGCTGTGACTTTAGGCTACAGATAATACTTTCTAACATCTGCATTCATATGTATGGAATGGATACCTGTTACTGCATTTTCAAGCAATGGTATCTTGAGCTTTCTCCATTTTGCTCAACATCAAAACCAAAAGAAAAAAAGGGGGGCTGTTCATGGATTTAGTAAAAATCGGTTCTTTATGTTTGTAAAAGTAACATTTATTCTCCAAACATAACTGTTGTCTTGGAGGCTTACTTCTGAATAACTTCACCCTTTCTAGATCTTCCTGAACTGTCTTTTTCAACTCAGCTGTTCTGACTCAAACTCCTCTCCAAGCTGATTGATTGGAATCTGACTCAGCTTCTCATTGAATTGCTTTGCTTGGCCTCAAACTAAATGGCAAATTGCTTCAAGTCTTCTGGCTTCTATCCTCTGGCTTCAGATGTCTCTGAGGATATATGCTGAACTGAATGAACTCACAAATGTACTCAATGCCACTGTGCTGTGCTCACTGCACTGACTCCCAACAGAACTTTACTTGCTGATTTCCAACACCTGTCTCTCCCCATGCAATGCTCTTCAACTGTCTCCCCTTCCTGCTTGTTCTTATGAGCATTGAGGGAATCCTACCTCCAGCTAATTTTGTTAAATCTTTCTCTGATTAATCATGTCACTTTCAAACATGGCTGCTTCCTTCTACAAATTAATCTTATCTACATTGTTTGGGATAAAAGGCGTGTACTAAAGACATGTCTGTATTCCAAGCACAGGAGCTACTTTCCTGGATTAAAATTCCTCTACATCTGTTACAATTAGTTGGGTAAACTAATAAGATAATTTTCAGAGTGAGAAAGAATATGGAATTTATTTTTGATATAAATGAAATGAACGATCGATTTTTTTCATAAATATTGTCACAAAAAAGATCTTAGCCAAATATAACATATAACATATAAAAATATGTCATAGCTGTACATTTCATCCTGTAAAAACATGGGATAGAACACTGTTAAAAAAAGGTCTCCCTTTTGAAAAGAGCAGTGAGGTCACTTGTGAGGTTTACATGGTAATGTAAAAATTTTTAAATCTAAAACATAGTAAGAATCTATGAAATTAATACTCCTAATTAGAAATTGGTGATGCTTTTTAACAACATTATTAGTAAATATTGCTTTTCCTTCTTTATGTTGCAAGTCACATTAGACAACTCCTGTCATGGGATATTAACCAAATAATTTAATTGTAATTAAATTATTTTCATTTAAGATTAATATGCATTAATAAGCATTACTACAATACTTGTGCCTTATGGAGAGAAAAAAATGGTGTCTCTGATGTTTGCACAAGCTTTTTTTTTCTGGGAACAAAATTTGAGGGCAGTAAGCTCTTGTGCACAAGCTTTTTAAAAGATAGGATTGGGGAAAGTTAAAATAACTGTTGTGGGAATTTAGAAAATTCATCTGGTTTCAAGTTTTAGTAATTTAAATAAAACGTTGATCACTTGTCAATGACAAATTATAACTTAAGTAATGTTAATATGCTATTTACAAATTAGATGAATAATAAAAGTCCAAATTATTTACATAGAAAAATAGATGATTTTTTTGTTATTCTTAAAGGAATTAAATATATACTAAGCTTGCTTCATTCAGTAACAATAACCATAGACTTAAACTATGCCACGCTCTTAACAGTATACATAACAATTTTGTTGGATGGTCCATATTATAGCTATATTAACACATTTGGTCATTACATTGTCCACTACTCCTATAGAATTTATGTGATGCTTCTCCACAATCCACCACATATTATATACAGTTACTGATGAGTACAATAGCATTTTGAGTGATAGGTGCCACTGTTAACTTTGTACTTCAGGTGCAGTCAACACCAGTAGAAAGGCACATAAAATTGCATGAAGCTCCATGTTAATCTGCTGTTTGTGATTCATACACAGATTTCTTTCTTTCTTTTTTCCCTTTTCAGCCTCCCCTTGAGATGCTCATTTGTTTTAACTTGTGAATTTGCTTGATTTAGAAGTGAGAAACATATGTCTGCAGTATTGACAAAATCCTATTCATAATATGTGGAGACTTTGCTATATATTCCAGAGGAACAACAATGTGGCAGAGTGGAGCACATAATTATTCCTGCTTCCTGAGATATATATATATATATATATATCTGTCTTTTACTGAACTGCCAGCATATTTGCAGGAATTATATTGGACTCATAAATCCCAATTTTCTCTGGACATGACTAATAGGTGTCTTTAAGATAGTAAGGTGTCATCACTGTCTTATTTAGCAAGTATATTTTAAATTTTCAGTCTTGAAAGGGAAGGTCAAATTAAATGACACACAATAATGCTTGCCTCATGAGGTAATAGGTTGCAACGTATTTCCTAGTTTAGTTTGTGCAAATACAGACAAGCAAACATAAACCTTTATTTGATTTTCTTATTTAGTAAATAAACATGCTCTAATTTATGTTAGAATAAATATGGCTCAGAAACAAAGGCTAGGAGTAAACTTAACAGGCAAGTCAAAAATAAAAATATAACAAACAAAATAAAAAAAACAAAACTATAGTCTAAGCAGTCAAATAAGCAATACGATTGAATAGTGTGTTCAAAAATAGAGAAATATGAATGTTATTTTAAAAAGACTTCATTATAATTGATATAGCATTTGTTATGAAATGGAATGTCATAACTGAATACAAAGACAATGTTTTTCCTTCTTTCTTTCCTTCTCTCTTTCATTGTTTCATTTCTGTCTTTTTGTCATTGTTGAGAATCAAACTTTGGGTGAAGTCAATATATACAAGGACACTATTACTTACCTACATTTACAGCTTCACAACATATTTTAGTTACAGTTTCTAATGGTGTGATATCACCATGACCAAATGGGTTTAGAAAAGGAAATGGATACTTTTTCATAATGTTTGCAATTTACATTCCAACACTGAGGAAAGTCAGAGATCCTCAACATAGAAACTTTTAAAGCAGAGACCATGGAGAAGACTTCTCTTACTATCTTTTGACTTGTGGGTGGCTCATCTTATTTATATAAAGCATCCAGTGCAACTAGCCAAAGGATGGCTTCTCCCATAATGATCTGGAACTTATATGTAAATAATCAACTAAAACACACACGCACATAACCACATCACACCACACCAGGCTTTCCCTCAGCCAACTATTGTGGAAGTTTTGGGGTTGTTTGCTTGTTTGATTTTAAATCTCAATTGACAGTCCCTCTTCCAAAATGACTCTAGCTTTTCTCAGGTTAGCATTAAATTAGCCTCTGTGCCATAGGCTTTGTTTTCTAATTTTTTAAATTGATGGGACACATGAAAGAAAATTTGAGATTTTCTTGGGGATGTTGTACTTGCTTATTTATTTACATGTTTATTTTTCTATAAAATAAACTCCCCAAGAATTTTTGTCTTGTTTTTAGTCAATGAACATGTATTTCTAAGCATATTGTACATGTTTATTTAGTTACCTTGTGTGAGTTTCAAGCTCTGAAAAAGAAAATTTTACCCTTTACATTTCTGTTTCTGTGAAAGAAATTTCAACTGGCATTTCTCTGTATTTCACTATTAGTATGTAAAGAGTAACTCATTTATGCACTATCAATAGTATTACTTATATATACTTCTATATTCGAAACATACACACATATGCACACATACATACAAATATATACACACATACACACACACACACTCATGCATACACATAAAAGCAGATGCAGAATTCCCAGCACAGAACTCTACATATATTCACCTCCTCTTTGAGGAGCAACAAATGTGTTTCAATAAAGGTTTTAATTCAATTTTTGCTATTCTCAGTGTTAGAATTACTCTTATTGTTAGTTTATGACTACAGCAAAGAGATCTACAAAAAGAAAACAAAAGAATAAAAGAATACAATTCCAAGACATAGGTCATCGCTTATTTAATATTGCAATAGGTTCAGCCATTGTAGAGTGTATAAGCCGAAGTCCCCCTGAAGCTTTTCTGTTTTCCTAGGCCTAAGATAATATCCATCTCAATTGTGCCCAATACCTTGATTACACTGTTAAATTCCTAGCAAATAACATTCTATGACAAAATGACAAAAATAACAAACAACAAAAACAAAAATAACTTCATGATGACCAGGGCCAATGTAGTCTGAATTAAGATGTTATTTCCTATCSAGTACCTTCATTTAATTAGCTGCTAAATACATATACCCTTTCTATCTAAATTATTAAACAAAAAATATTTTGGTCTGTACTGCATTTGGATATACTCCATCTCAGATGCATATCACTGCTGAATTAAAGGGTATTTTGAAATTTATTACAGTAAATTTCTGTCAAAATTGAAATTAATATTGATTATTTAAAATACTGGTATTTGCATTTTTCCTTTGAAAGGGAGCTTTTGAGAAAATGATTATGGTATATCAACTTATATTTACCTGATGTAATTGTTACCTGAGAGGCTTACTACTGAATAAGCTCACCCTTTTAAAGTTCTTTTAGAACTCTGGCTGGTTAGCTTAGCTCAGCTCTTGTGGCAAAACTCCCTGAATTGTTCTGCTTGGCCTCAAACTCTCTCTGGCAGTTTGTTGTAATCTTYTGGCTCCTTCTTATTCTCTGGCTTCAACTGCTTCTGCTGACTTGCACTCAACTGTGACAAATTCAACTCACTGTACTGCATTTACCTTACTGACTCCCAATGGATTGACTTAACTCCACTGCAGTGAACTCTACTGACTAAAAAGAACTGACTTGACTAGAACTCTGCTCAGACATCTGCTTGCCTCTTTCTCCTGAGTGCTGGGATTAAAGGTGTGTACTACCATATCTGGACCTAAGTTGTTCTTTACCTGAAACTTGCTTTAGAATATGCTGTCCTCAAGTCAAATGTCATAGACCAAGAAAATTTTTGGAAGTGATCTCTTGCCAGACCAGCCATGTTGCTGGATGAAAATTCCTCTACATATTTTATCAGGATATGACTGATATTTAAAGACTTAGAGATAATACCAACCTCTTTATGATGAACGTATTACCAAAGAGTCTTTAATTTCTAGATCTTTGTTCTCCAAGCTGTCTGCCAGTGGAGCAAGCTTCTTGGCCTCCAGGATCCCAACCAATCATTTCCTGGCTTATTTCGCCTTCTGGATTTGTCTTCAGAGGCCTGCAGATGTTTTCTCTTGGGCTTAGATATAAGGTGAGAAAGGACCATTGGGATCTTTATTCAACATGAAGATTTGCCAGGAAAGAATTTTAGTAGGGTGCAGAGAGCACTACTTTGTCTCTGGGTTTCATCTTTTATTCCTAATAATATTCTTCTTAAGGGAACTCTCAGAGCCAATAGACTTAAAAGTTTACTATCACTACCTCAGATATAGCTTCCTTATAGTCTCAGAAATACTTAAAGCTGGTAATTTTTGTATGAGTTATCATACCTTTGCCTGAGCCAAATATTATTGCCCATGTGGGAATTTATTTAAGTACAGATGTTTATAAAATGCAGCTGGTCATCTCACAGGAATGAGAGAAATTACATGAGTTTGATGTTTGTCTTTGACCTTGCCGGCCTATGCTTCTCTCTTAAGTATAGTTTCTGAACTATTTTATTTTTATTCTGAACCTGCRCAATAAATGCAGGGGTTAAAAATGTATTTTCTGAAAGCACTTTCATAGACACAGAGAGTGTCTTGATGACTCTAATGCTGAAATACAGGAAAGGCTCAGGTTGCTGGAATTTGTCAATTCAAATATCCTATAGGTCTAGAAATATGGAATAAATAAAGTTAACCAAAAAGCAAAGGTTATTAAATTTTGATTGACTGGACAAATAATTGTAACTCAAACAGCTTAAAATATACATTCAGTAAGAAGATAAATCCTCAATAAGGAAGTTGTTTCCTTATGAAATGAAGACATTTGGTAAACATCAATTTTTTTATTCCCACTATGTTTTCAGATGTTTCTTTGAGAGTCTTCTTTTACATTCTCCATAACTTCTATATTTGAAATACCTTTAGAAAGATGTTTTTCACTTGCTGTGAAACAAGAAGCCATATTAAGCTTACCTCTCAATTCAGTAGGACATAACGTTAAAAGTACATTTACTCTTAATACTTAAAGAATTTCTAGTTATGACACCTGCTATCAAAATTTGCACTGATTTTGCTCATATTAAACTGGATTTATCAATGTGGATGTAAGTTTTCTGCACACTGGCCATGAAAATAGCTAGGAATCCATTGGTTTTTATTTTCAATCAAATGTATTCAAATGAGAAACAAATAACATGTGATTCTAAATAACATCAAATTGATTCCAAACAAAAACATCTCTTTGGATTTTCAATAATAATCAGTCTTTATCTTTTTATGGTAGAATTCATTTTGAAAGTGGACAAATTTGTTCAAGCTCATTTGGTATAATGAGATGTAATGTTGCAATGCTTGATAGTGATTTCTATTCCGAGAGCTGCTTTACCCTAAGAAAGTACAGCAATTTTTTCTTGCATGGTTCACAAATTGATCTGTTCTTTTTATTTGTTTGTTTGTTTGTGTGTGTGTGTGTGTGTGTGTGTGTGTGTGTGTGTGTGTCAGCTTAAGAATCTTCAATTCATGTTGAGCCATTACTATGACTCGGAGAGAATATGAGTAGTTTCTATACCTTATCCACATGATGAATGTCAAAAAAATAACATGACTTGCAAGGTATGTACACACCTATAAGTGGATATTAGCCAAAAAAGTACAGGACAGCCAAGCTACAATCAACAGACCGAGAAAAATAGGTAATAAGGAGGTCCTACGAATCTCTCCCAGACAGGGAAACTAAATAGTAATCAAAGGAGGATGGAGAGACAAAAGGAGTAGGAGAGGAGGTGAGGAGGGGAACTGGGATGGTGCTCAGATGTGGAGTAAGGGTAAGGAGAGGGTGAAAGTGAGAATGGAAATCAGTGGGGGACATCTATGGTGGGTAACTGGAGGCCTAGGACAAGAGGATATTGGGATTTTATGGGGCTGATCCTACATGAGATTCTGTCAAAATTGGGCTATACAGACTGAAGTGACCATTTCCTGTAGCCAGGCAGGACTTCCAGAGGTTGGAGGGGGACATGAATCCACACACAAAACCTTTAACCGACTCAAATTCGTCTTGCCTACAAGATGCGCAGAAATAAATTGTAGCAGAGACTGAGGAATCATCCAGCCAATGAGTGCCCCAACTTGAAACCCATCTGATATGAGAAAGCCAACTCCTGACATTATTGATACTTTGCTCTGCTTACAGACAAGAAACTAGTATAACTCTCTATTGAAAGACTTCATCTAAGAGCAAATGGAGGCAGATTCTGAGACCCACAGCCAAACATCATGCTGAGCTCAGAAAGTCTTGTGAAAAAGTGGGAGGGTGATACAAGTGAGCAACTCTGACACCACACGAAGAACTATGGAGTTAACTAAGCTGGGAAAATGAGGGCCCTCAGAGCCTGGACCACCAAACAGAGAGCATGCAGAAGCTGGATCTAGATCCTTACACATTTGTAGCAAATGTGCATCTTGATCTTCAAGTAGGTCCAGTAACAAGTAGAGTGTGGGCTGCCTTGGTCTCTATTCCCTGAGATATGCTATCCTTCCTCATGMTTCAATTGCCTGTTAGGGCTTCCTAAGAGAATGTTTCTAGTCCTGCTGGGAATAGATGCCCCAAGATGGAGTGATACCCAAGGGGGAGTATAGGAATGTAAAGTGAACAGAGAGAGACAAAAAGAGAGAGAGATACAGACAGAGAGAGAGAGAGAGAGAGAGAGAGAGAGAGAGAGAGAGAGAGAGAGAGAGAGAGAGAGAGAGAGAGACCACAGAGGGTCTAAAAGCACTTGAAGCCAAGCCTTGATAGCTTGAGTTCAATTCTTTTGATGCACATGTTAGAATCAGGGAGCCAAGTGACTCTTGTAGGTTGTCCTTGGATCTCTAAATGACACCATGGCATGTGTGCATCAGAGTGCACATAAGGGCATGTATGCACTCACACTAGATAAATTTATTTAAAAAAAACAAATACTACATAAAAATAACATCCAGAGCTAGCAAATTTCACTTTTTTATTGATCCATTTTATTGCAATAGTAACATTTCAAAGCAAAGAATGGTCAATTTTTTAGTTCTTAATTTTCTTTTGATGACTAATGTGTAAATAATTTCTTATTGTACAAGTCTGTGCCTTTAACTATTGTGATAACTTTATCCTCCCAACAAGTTGATTATGTGGATGTTATGCTAAATTTGAGAATAATATGAAGAAAAATATGGTAAGAATGTCTACAAGGAAACACTTTATATGAATTCATTAAAAGAAATATGTCCACTGTTTGGCTGTTGGTGTCTGTATCTGTCTGAGTCAGCTGCTGGGTGGAGCCTCTCAGAAGATAACAAACTCTGTGCAAGCATAACAGAGTATCACTAATAGTGTCATCGATTGATGCTTGCTTGTGAGGAGCCATCAAGGTAAGCTAAAAACTAACAGATGATCTTCCTGTGATGTTACCACCTTGGATTTAAATCTAGTATGGATTTGCTCCTGCAGGCAAGGTCCAGGAGAATTTTGTTTTCAAAAAGATTCCTGTTATTAATACACTTTTCCCGTTACTATTAAATAAATATAACAATCACTAGGCGTTAGCCCACCCTTTTGAAGAGATTTCTGCTGAACAATGAAGATGAACTGTCTTGTAATGATGCAACATAGAAAAATAGGTGTTTTATGAGTTGTTAAACAGTTTATTTCCTCATTGGAACTCAGAAGGCTGCATCTACTGCAGCAAAGTGATTTAGACTTGAGATAGGCAAAGGTTTTATTATTATACACAACCCTAACAATCTCTTACAACCAAATCTTGCCACCTTATATGGTCCTCCCCACTCAGTTGCTTCAAGAAATACCAAAAGAGGAAGAACTACCAGGACTGGCAATTGGCACTTGCACATGGGAAGGGTCTGAAGTTCGCTGATTGTTGCTTGGCCATTCCTTCAGACTCTCCTTCACCCCCCCATGCCTGCATTTCATTTTTCAATTTTGGATTGAAAATGTTTTAGGTGGGTTGGTGTTTCTATCACTCCACTGGAGTTCCTGCCTGGCTATGGGAGATGGCCTCTTCAGCTTCTATATTCCCAATTTGTGAATCACTGCTAAGGTCACACTCATTGATTCTGGCCTGTCTCCCTTATTCCAGGTTTCTGTCTTGGCCTGGTGATGCACCCTTGCATCTTGACCCCCATCAATGGAAGATGTCCATTTTCATGTCCATCTAGCCATATCTCCTGTTTCCCAYGCCTGATCTTGAAACCCATTTACAGCTCCAAATCAGAAGCCTTCCTACGTCCCTCCCTCCATCTGCCTCTTGTGACTATTTTATTTTCCCTTCTAAGTGAGACTTAAACATCCTTGCCTTTCCTTTCCTTCTTATTGAGTTCCTTTGGTTGTGTAGAGTATAGCATGGAATCTGTATTTTATGACTAATACACCCACAGTCAAAAGTGGATGGATCTTGTGGACTCTTACAGAAGATTTGGAGGGAGGGTTTTGAGCCCCAAAGGGGGTTAGGAATTCCACAGGAAGACCAACAGAGTCAACAAACCTGGACCCTTGGGGAGTCTCAGAATCTGAACCACCAACCAAAGACCACACACAGGCTCCACTTGCAAATATGCAGCAGGTCTTCATGTGGGTCCTAAACACCTGGAGCAGGGAGGGGTATTCTAAAAGCTGTTGCCTATATCTGAGATATATTCTCTCTGGGCTGCCTTGTCTGGCCTCAGTAGTGTGCAAGGGTGAGAGATAACCGGGAAGGTCCCACCCACTCAGAGGAGTAGGATAGGGGGCAGGATTATGGGAAAGGGTGAACAGGAGGGAACAGTGAGAAAGATGTAAAGTGAATAAGCAAAAAATAAAATAAAATTTATAAAAGAAAAGTTTTCTTAAAGATATTCAAAAGGAAAGATGTTCAGGAGAGCTAAAGAGCTGAGATTCAAATATTGGTGTAGCAAATTCTAAAGTCCATCATCTTAGCAAGCTTATACGGCATCCTGTCTCTACTATCTAGCCATCGTATTCTTCCTGCCATATATTCAACACACTTCATATTTTATGTCAAAGGTGATGAGGATATTGAAACATCCTCTGAGTTAGAGTTTAAAAGAAGCAACAACAAGCTCAGTTTAAATCCCCATTGTTGATTAGAATGACATAAATAAAATATGAAGATGGTTGAAATTTTGAAGCAGGTTTGGAAAGAGAGCAATTTCAATTGAATACATACCTGAATCCCTTCAATTTAAACTGACTCTCAGAGGATAAGTACAAGCAACAAACTCTATTTTCTAAGAAAATGGAATGGTTTAAAACTGAGGATAGCCTTGTTCAAATGCTCTACACTGTTTATGCTCACTAGATTTCAGATAATTGCATATGTGTATACTCTTATATTTGGATATATATGTACAAGTTAGTCAATGTTGGGAACTTTGAAAATCAGAAGAAAGCACCAGATTGCTTGGAGCTGAAGTTACAGTTACAAATTGCAGAGAACTGAACTTACTATCTTTTCCAAGTTCTCTATTCATCCTTAACTAAGGAGATATAACTCCAGCCACTTATGTGAACAAAGAACATGACTGAACCATGGTTACAGTGGTAGAACAAAATCAGTTTCTTACTTTGAATATGTGCCAAATCATTCGTGACCATTGAGCCTAAACTGAGATTTTTATTTACATGTTGACGATATAAAACAATTTATATATTAGGTACAAAAAATACATGGGGAGAAAAGAAGAGATAAAAGAGTTAAGGGCAGTGTTTGTACATTAATGCATAGACACAAGAGGAAAGATGAAGGAAAGCACATGACACAAGGGAAATTGTAACCTACTTTAAAGGCTTTCTGATTAATTGTTAATGGGATATTAAAGAGGATAGAGGGAGTAGTTGAGTAAAGTTCTTCTTTGTAGCAGTGAATGGGGATACTTGGGTTAAGCAAGATGGACTTTATCTGAGGAATAAAACCTGTTTCTTGAAACATATAAATTTGGGCATTATTATAGTGCTTCTAAATGGAGATATCACCAAGACAATTGCAGGTACCTGCCTTATGTTACAAGAAAATGTGTATTCCAGAGATACAAATTATCTTTGCCAGAATATCCATATGTGCTATGGTAAGTATGTTCATGAGATGCTCAAGGAATCTCCCAGAGAATATACCAAGAAACCCAAGTTTCTGAAGAAGTAGAGTCTGAAGTAGACATACTGCATGCTCATCGAACTCAACTGGGTACAATTTTATGTATGCAAAAGTGTGAAATGCCGTAGATAAGAAGAAAAACTTGCCTTGGTAGATATTAGTTCTTTTCATAGCAATTTAGTTTCAACTTCTAAACACAAATATTTTGACTAATCATTGATAATATAATGTATAACAAAGCATAATAAACCTATATTTTCCTCTAATACTAAAGCAAGGAATGCAAAAAACAAACAAAAAAAAAGAGTGTGAAAATTGTAAAGATTTCCATACTGTGGTCATGTGCCTGCTACTTTTATCAATTAATAATATTAAATGTACTACTTATGGCTTTCTTTGTATTGTGAACATAAACATACATAGACCTTTTCTTGTTGAGAACTACACTCAGGTTACCTTAAATCTGGGTTTGCTAAGCTTTGGTTGTGCATATTTGGCTGAAAACATTATCTTAATGTTCTTTGTAAGAGCAGCTGTGTTTTCTGTCAACATAGCTTTTATTTAAGCCCTGAACATTTCACTTTGTAGAGTCTGATAGAGCAGGAAGATGCTAACAAACTAAATATGCCCAGTATGTTAGTGCATATCAGCAAACCAGATTAAGAACATGCCAAAAATCCCCAAAAAAACAAAGTAGCAAGAAAAATTTTGAGCATATGGAGTCAGAGAATCTGTCAAGAAGGAGTAACATGGAACTGTATCAAGGGCTGGAGACCATATGAGGTCTCAAGGGCTCAGACACTTTCTAAGGAAGGTAGAAATTGCAGTGTATCACAGGTGCAAAGGACACTATCAGTTTCTAACTATAATAGATATTAGGTTACATACATAAAGATAAACCCTAAAGATATCATCACAACTGTCTGAAAAAATAATGGGTCTGGCCATAATTTATTCAGAAAATAAAAATGGGCATGTGTGTATGAGTGTGAATGTATGCATGTGTGGCGTGTGTGTGTGTGTGTGTGTGTGTGTGTGTGTGTGTGTGTATGGCAACTCTCCTACATTCTTATTGTACTTTCCCACTAAAAAAGACTTTCTTCTGATTATCTTTATTTCTTTCCATAGTTTCCCTTTTGCTTTTTTTTACTGTATTTTCCATTTACTTTCTGCATAACTTCACTAACTCCAATATAATATGTTTTTCTTTCTTTCTGTACATTTGAAATTATCTCTGTATAATTCAAATCAAATTATCACAGCAGGAGAAATTTCATTTTTAAATCACATTGTTTTGTAAATAAACACTGATTATTCAATTTACCATGCCTAGCCACTTAACTAAAGTAAGAACTGTATTATTCCAAGCAACAAACTTTTGCTGACTCAAGGAAACTACCATCTTAAAAAAAAAAAATATATATATATATATATATATATATATATATATTGTGAGCCTACAATACAAAATTGACCTTAACATCACAGGATTATATGAGCAATCAAATTTAATGCCTGAGGTTTGGAAATGAGATGTGCCTGGAAGAATGTTCTWGACAAAGTAAATTATCAAACAACTGAGCTACAAATATAGACAAGTGTGTTTTTATTGTAATAATAATTATATCACTCAAAATCTAATAGATTATTGCATTTCATATGATAGTTTTGAATTGTTAGTAATTATTAATTTTTTCTCCTAGAATTAATAAACTTTTTTTCATGTTCCCTCATTGGCTTCTGTTCCAAGTACGATTGCCCTCTGGTGGTCACTTTTAAAATGTCTTATTAAAAACACAACCGTATCTGGAATTATCCAATACCAACTATTCACAATAGTAAGTATTGCAAACTATTGCTTATATGATCTATGGCTTTTATTTATACTTTCAGTTCAATTTGAGTTGTATTTTCATAAGAAAACATAACTTGGATTTTGTATCTGATTAGTATGACAGAATAATTATCATTACTCAGGAAAATCAATTGATCACTTTAGATATATTTGTTCGTCCCTTTTAATATCTTCTGAAACTATAGTGGAAGGATGTGAATTAATTACTGAACAAATATTGATGTAGTAAGTATGGAAAGAATTGTTTTCATTAAGCTTATAATTTGAAATTATCATTGATACTTTCTTATACCCAGTTACCTAGAAAATTAGTGTCAGTGGCAATATAACCAGATTATGAGATCATGAATAAAACAAATTATTAGCAGCATATTTGCATGTCCAAAGCTTACAAGCAAGAGGCAAAGTCAACAAGATTTATGACTTCAAGACATATTTCTCTGGGACATTGCCTCAGTCTGACCATGTTCTTATACTCATGTATCCTGATGTTACATATCAAGTACTTCCTCAGCTACAAGCTTTTCTCTAAATATATTTACCTTCAAAATTGTCATAGTTTGTTTTACTATTACTGTAATGAAATACCATGACGAAAAACAAAATGGTGAGGGAAGGGGTTATTTGGCCTACAATTCTACATCATTATTCATTACTCATGGAAGTCATAAGAGGAACTCAAGCAGGGAAGGAAAGCCATGGAGGAGGGCTGCTTATTGGTTTGTACTTTGTAGATTGCATAGCCTGCTTTCTTATAGAACCCAAAACCTCCAGCCCAGGTTGACACCAACCACAATGGCTACAAATTCCCATATCAATCATTAACTAAGAAAATGCCATATATATATATATATATATATATATATATATATATATATATATATATATATATATATATATATATATATATATATATATATATATATATATACTTCCCTACAGCTCACTGTTATGGAGATATTTTCCCAAATGAGGAACCCTTCTCTCTGATGACTCAAGACTGTGTCAAGTTAACATAAAAGTAGCTACTGTAACTGACCACATTTTAGGTTGACACACAAACCTATCACTAATAAGCCACAACTTTCCCACAGTCTCACAAATCTAAACACTTTTCAAATTCAGTCTCTTTAAAAAATCCAAAGGTTTTATTTTGTTGTTTTTTAATTGAGAGTCTCCTGAACTGCAGGCTCCTGTAAAAGTAACAATCAGATAAATACTTTTCTTATTTCAAAAATGAGTAAATAGAGCATAGTTATAATATACTTAAAGAAAATTCAAAGTTTAATTATATAAATAACTGAATTGTCAGTGTCTGGGATCCACTCAGGATCATATTCACTTCAACAAGGGCTTGTATCACCACTCTATCTTCACTTCTATAGCACAGAGATCTTGTCATCTAGACTCAACTTTTTGGCTCAACTCTATGACTGCTGCTTTTCTTGAAGGTCACCCCATGGGATTGGCATCTCTAAATTGCTGAGCATTTTGTTACAACTAACCTGTAATTTTATCAATAGCTTTTCCTGGCTTCTCTTTAGGAACTCCAATCCTGCCACACAAGCCCAAGGCTCAGCTGTTCTCCATGACCCTTTTATGCCTTTAAGATTAATACATGAGTGACTCTTACATTTCTAGCACAAGGTGAAAAATTAACCATCAGTGAAACATAGCTTCTGTGGGATGACACTGAGGAGACACTTGGTAGAATATTTCATCTTATTGATGACAATCTCTTCCTGAACATGGCTGATCCACAATCCCATTTGACTAACATGGGATATTTCAACTAAGAAAAAGTTTTTCTTTAGTGGTGCTAGTCTCTTGTTGATCAAAGCAAATTGTCCAGATCCTGCTGACCAGTCACCACACATTCTTCACACAAATGGCCTGTTTGAGTCTTTGCTTCCATCTACAACTTCAAAAGCCAGGCTTCCACCATCTGCACTTCTCTCAACATTTTTAACTTCCAAGTTCCTACAGAACAGCATTCTGAGTTTTCAACACTAAATGATGTTTTAGGGCAAAGTTCCAAAGTCCTGCAATAATCCTCCCGAAAGCATGGTCAGGTGTGTCACAGCAATAGTTCTGGTACAAATTTCTGTCCTAGTTAGGGTCAGTATGACCAAACTCAAGTTGATGAGGGAAAGGTTTTATTTGCTTTATGCTTCTACCCACTGTTCATCATTGAAGGATGTCAGGATAGGAACTCAAGCACAACAGGAAATTGGATGCTGAAACTGAAGCAAAAGCTGTGGGGGTATTGCTTATTGATTTGCTTCTTATAGCTTGATCAGCCTTCTTTCTTATAGGAACAAGAACCACCAGCCATTGATGCTACCATTGCACAGAGCTCTCTCCAATTCATTACTAATTGTGAAAATGCTCTGAAGACTTTCTCATAGCTCTTAGACTATTGTGGGGCCTTAGTGGAAGCTGAATGATTAACAATGGTCCACCATGGTAATACATCCTGAGCTTCCCATTATAATCAGTCTAGTATCTGACACACTTAGCCATAAAGTAAGAACATGCCCAGGAGGAAATTATTAACAAATATGTGGGGGATGTGAACTGTGCCAGGAAACTAGGTAAGGTTGAGTGAACTCAGAAACCCAGCACCTCATACATGAGGATGGCACTCTTTCACCTACCTCTGATAAGATTCCCAGCCTGGAACACATGACCACAATTCCCCACATAAGGAACATGACCAGTGGTCACATAGCACAGACCACTGAGTTCTCTCTGAAAATAAGGTATTTAGATAGACCCTGAGGTTTTTTATTCAAGAAGCATCCTTTCCCAGACATTCCTTCTTGCAACAGGTTGACCTTGCAGAAATGGGTATGTACCTATTCTCCATGATGAACAGTGAAAAAATAGTTTGGAGGCAAGGACTGCCTCTTTCATCCAGAACCAGAGTGGGGGTGGGGGGAAAGCCATCATTATGGAGCCACGCATCCTAAGTCTTCTGCAGAAGGGTCCTGGTTGCTCCCAGACATTCACCCCTTGAGCAATCAGGAGTTCCTCATTTGTGCAGGCCCTGGGCTCATCCTCACACGCCTCTGCAGGCCCCCTTCATTCCTGACCCCACGTGGTTTCTATCAGTGACTGGATGTCAGGGAGCTGGGAAAGTTTTGTCTCCTCAGCCTCAGCTTGTCTCCTTTCTCATCTGGGTTAGGGTCCACATTTTAGGCCGCATTGGGGGAGCCTATCAGGGGGAGAACTTCCACCCCTTAGCAGTGCACCAACGCTTCCTCCAAGCCCATGACCCAATGGCAGCATATGGTCCAATGCATCCCCTGGTGGTGAGAAGGAATGCAGATGAAACACAGAGCCACACAAATGAAAGTGGCTTATACATGATTGAACATACACAGGTTCTAAAGCAACTAACCAATTACATAATGAATTTTCCCATATTCCTATGGTTTCTACTTCTGGAAAAAGGCTGTCTGCTCCAAAAATGTGTACCCATATGGCTTCGGAAGATAACATTAGGGCCTAGTTTACAAGTGGTTCTTCTTGTTATGATGGCATAACTCTGAAGTGGAGAGTTCTAGTATTACAAACTTGCTTCTGGGACAAACTTGAAAGATACTGGGAAGAGGGACTCTTCAGAGTATGCCAGCCTTCAGGCAGGACCTATGGTTCATACTTTTTTTTGGGGGGAGGGGAGAATTGGCCAGATGGGCAATGTATGGCCAAGGAATTTGAAAGAAAAAAATGATGAGAAAACTAGTAAGTAAATATCTGGGGAAGAAGTATGTATATAGATCTTTGTAAATGGGTGAATCATGCGAAGATACTTGTGTCCTACTAAATGTTCATTGAAAGGTGACTTCAACATAAAGGAAGTTCAGTAATAAAGTAGATAGTATTATCTGTTTTGTAGAAAGTCATATTGTTTCTCAGACCATCACTTTCACTGACCTATGGATTCATGAATAAAGTTACAGAGATGGAGGTTATACATTGTCATAACTTCTACTCAACAAGGCTGATCTGAGAAGCTGCCACAGGATTCTCCAGAAGGTTCAATATGTGTTGATTCAACATCCAATCCATGGGAATATTTATCCCATATTCAGACCACATGCAATCAAGGGGTAAAAGGGAGAATCTATTTAGTATCACCCATAGTAAATCCTTTAGGAAATGTTTTGCTTTCTTTTCCTTAGGAAATGTTTCCCTTTCTTTTCTTTACATTCTGCTGGCCTAGAATATTTGTTTTGAGAGTGGAATATGTTCATCACAGAAGACATGAGAAATGTTGCATTGAACTAGAAACTCAGACTTCATGACCACTTTGATTTTCTGATGCTCTTAAGCCAAAGGATAAAAAAGGAATCACAGCGTTAGGAGGGTTTTGATGCAAATTAACATGGAGGAAATTGGATTGCTACTCCACAGTGGAAGTAAGGAGATCCTTTGGGACATCTCTTGCGGATCATGTGTGCTTGTTTAACATCAATAATTAAATATAATAACTTTATTAATTAATTTTCATATTCAATTTTTATCCAGTTGTCCCCAGTCTCCTGCCAGATCTACTCTTTCAAATCCTTTATTCCCCTTCTCTTCTATCCAGAGGAGGGGAAGCCCCTATTTGGGTACCACCTCATCCTGGAACATCATATTGCAGTAGGACTAAGTACTCTCCGCTGAGGCACAAATAGGCATTCCAGTAAGGGCAAGGGATCCAATGGCAGGCAACAGAGTCAGAGACAGCCTCTACTTTAATTGTTTTGGGACTCACATGAAGACCAAGGTGGATGTGTGTAGGTAACTTAGGTTCAGTCCCTGCATGCTCTTTGTCTGGTGGTTTAATCTCTATTTGCCTCCATGGGCCCAGGTTAGTTGACATTGTAGGTATTTTTGTGGTGTCCTTGACCTCTGTAGCTTTCTCAATTCCATTACCCAATCTTCCACAAAATTTTTAAATACCATGGCTTTGGGTCTCTGCATCTGTTTTCATCCACTGCTGGATGAAGTCTCTCAGGGTACAGTTATGCTAGATTCCTATCTGAAAGCCTAGCTGAGTATCACTAATTGTGACAGGGATTGGCTCTCTTATATGGGCTGTGTCTTAAACAGCATGCTATTCACTTGAAAACAGACAGGTTGGGTAATAGAATAGAATTGAAGTGTCTACACACCTATAGACACTTGAACTCTGATGAAGAAGCCAAAACAATACAAGTGAAAAAGGAAAGCATTTTCAATAAATGGTACTGGTCTAACTGGGTGACTGCATGTAGAAGAATGCAAACAGAACCATATCTATCACCCTGCATAAAATTCAAGTCCATGTGAATGAAAGATCTCAAAATAAAAACCATACACACTGAATCTAATAGAAGAGAAAGTTGGGAAGTACCTTGGACTTACAGGCACAGGAGACATATTCCTGGACAGAATACCAATAGCTCAGGCACTAAGATCAAAAATTCATAAATGAAGCGTCATGAAATTGAAAAGATCCTATAAGGCTAAGGTTAACATCAATAGAACAAAACTGCAGCATACAGAATGAGAAAAGAACTTCACCCGCATCTGACAGAGGGCTAATATCCAACATATAAACGCATGGTGATCTGGATCAATCCACTTCCAAACACTGTTAGTCCTTTCTTAGCTGTTGGCTTAAGGGCATTGGAAAAGCAAAGAGGTCAGAAAGTCTGAGCTTACAGCTCAATGCAACAGAGGGCTAATATCCAACATACAAAGAACTAAAGAAATTAAATATCAACAAAGTAACACAATTTAAAAATGGGGTACAAAGGTAAACAGAATTCTCAAAAAGGAGTCTCTAATAGCCTCTATGCAAATCAGTTTAAATTATCCAAGCCCATGCTCCGAGGACCAGTCAGTTTCCTATAGAAGCCAGATAGCAACTAGTTAGCTCATTTCCCCTTACAGGGCCAGGATCACGTATTCATTTCCCATTATGGGGCCAGGATCACATACTCAGGCCCTTTTACCTACTTCCATATAGAGAGCAGGCTCAAGGAATGTGACCTTTCACCTGGTTTCTAACCAAGAGCAGGGTCTGGAATTTGAGGTGTTTAGGACTCCTGGGTGGTGGAATTAGAGCTGTATTTTTCATCCTTTCATACAAATACAGAGAGAAATTATTCATAATACTTCATCGTGAACATAACCAAAGATATTATCTTACATGAATCTGGACCATGTTCTCTCATATATTTTGCAGTGCGTGATCAAAATATATCTAAAATAGGAGAACAAGAAATTTTTAATTTTCAAAATATATGATTAAAGGAAATTCAGACATACATATCTTAATATTCAAATCAGTAGTAAAAATTCATTTATTCACTAATGGTGACTGAATCTTGGGTCTCTATTCTGATAAGAAGTATTTTAAAACAGTTGATTCAAATCCTTTCAACTTCCATTATTATTAGTATACTTGGATGTGTGCTTTCTTTTTGTTGAGATGAATAAAACTGGTATCCAAAGCACACATCCCAATACACTAATTAAAAGGAAATTGAAGCTTGCTCTTTGTGAAGTTCCTCTCCCAGCCTTGAGCAGGAACCCCTGTGTTAGCCACAATCCCTTCCACCTACCCATGTTAGCCATAATCCCTTCCACCTAGTGTGGAGTGCTCAGACCAATGTGAAGTCCATTGTTCTTCAAGGACCTGCATTTCCTGAGAAACACTAGCCACCTGCAGAGCAACAGAACCAGTTCTGAAAAGAAGTTTACAACCTTTGGGGGAAGAATTTACCCTGCCTATATATTTGGAGTCCTGCATTAAACTTTGAGACATTGAAAAGCACATGTTGTCTTGGTCTCCATTTCTTTTTGCCACCTTCCCATACAGCCCAAGCTTCCCTTCCAGGTAACCCATTCCCTTCCAGGTAACCCATTTGACGTTACTGCTGTCAGTTACAGTCCTTCCTGTGGGCCTGTGAGCCTGTGATCTTAGGTATGCCAACACTCTTGAGAGACCAGTTCTCTCCACTAGCGATTCTGATATGGAGAGCTGTGTCACAGGGTTAGCTCCAGGTCACAGATGGAGACCTGAAGGATCCTGTCCATAGCTGCTCCAGTTCCTGTGCCTTGTGCACTCCTGACAGGTCCTTCTTGGGCCAGTTATTGGAGCAAAAGTCGTGGTCTCACTAGTGAGCTTAAGTAACAGCACTCCTGGAAGACCAGCTCTCTCCAGGATGGGTTTGGGTACAGATGGCCAATTGATCCATTTTTATCTCCTTGTACAAAGCTCAATCACAAGTATAATAATGACTTCTACATAGAACCAGATATGTGGAAACTATTAAAAGAGAAACAGGGGAAGAGGCTTGATCACATGGGCACTGGGAAAAATTTCCTGAACAGATCACCATTGGCTTTTGCTCTAAGATCAAGAATTGACAAATGGGACCTCATAAAATTGCAAAGCTTCTGTAAGTCAAGGGACACTGTGAATAGGGGAAAATGTCAACCAATAGATTGGGAAAAGATCTTTACCAATTCTACATCAAATAGAGGGCTAATATCTAATATACACAAAGAACTCAGGAAGGTAGACACCAGAAAAACAAATAACCCTATTAAAAATGGGGTATTTAGCTAAAAAGGAATTCTCAAATGAGGAATATTGAATGGCCAAGAAGCATCTAAAGAAATGTTCAAGTGACCATAGTTGTGTGGGTTCATATCTGAGTCTTCAATCCTATTCCATTGATCTACCTGTACCAATACCATGCAGTTTTTAACACTACTGCTCTGTAGTACTGCTTGAGGTCCAGAATACTGACTCCCCTGAAAGTTCTATTACTGTTGTGAATAGTTTTAGCTATCCTGGGTTTTTTGTTATTCCAGATGAATTTGAGAATTGCTCTCTCTAACTCTATGATGAACTGAGTTGGGATTTTGATGGGGATTGCAGTGAATGTGTATATTGCTTTGGGAAAGATGGCCATTTTTACTATACTAATCCTGTCAATTCACGAGCATGGAAGATTTTTCCATTTTCTGACGTCTTCTTTGATTTCTTTCTTCAGACGCCTGAAGTACTTGTCATCTAGATCTTTCACTTCTTTGGTTAGAGTCACACCAAGATACTTTATATTGTTTGCTGCTATTGTGAAGGGTGTTGTTGGTTTTTTCAAGCAGTTCGTCTACCTGCACCCCACGAAAGTCACCTGTCTGCCCGCCACACAGGCCACAGGGATGCGGAGGGATGTGGAGAAGATGTGGGGCCGCGATGAGGGACCATACCACACCAAACAATTCCACGTGGAGCTTTATTTAGGATGGGGGAAGATGCAGCGGGCGGGAAGAAGATAGGAAAAGAAGGAAAAGAGCGAAGGAGAAACGCTACCCATTTATATACTAGTGGTGACGTAATTACAGGTAAAGGTAGGCCCATTGAATTCTGGGTATATGGCGGCTGTTGCCTTGGTAACAGGTGCTAATTGTCACCTATATGACGTCACAGGTCTTGGTACTAACATTCCTCCATTTCTGTTATTAAAAAGAAAAGGAAAAGAAGAAGGGGGGGGGCGGCCGATGGTGAAAGGGAGTGGGGGCGCAGTGTCTCTTAAACTGCTTCCTGCTGTCTAGGGGCATCGTCAGTTTGTGGGTGCAGTTGACTTTCACCATTGGGGTCCTTGGCATCAGGTACCTCTGTGGACAGCGGCTCTTCTGTGGGCAGCGGCTGGTAATTCTGTAACAGAAGCTGATTAATAGTTTGATTGGAAACTTTTTGCATTTGCCGTTGGAGGAATGTAGAAACAAGATTAATGAGGCAGGGAGCAAACAATAGCACCAGGAAGATGACTAGAAAAGGCATTAAAAAAGGCAGTATCCACTTCCATATAGGGTTTTCAAAAATCTCAGAACTGGAGGTCTCATGATCCCTGAAGTTCTTTATGTCTGACTGAAGCTCCTGGATTTTGTTTCTCACAATCCCAGACTGGTTGACATAGAAACAGCATTCTTCTTGTAGAAACAAGCAAAGACCACCTCTTTCAGCTGTCAGGACATCTAGGCCCCATCGGTTCTGAAGCACCACAGCTGCCAAAGAATCGATCTGCTGGAATCCCACGGGTCTTGTATGTAGAAGAAAAGTGTCTTGCGGTGTTGATAGAAGAAATGATTGACCCGTGATCCTAGCATATGTATCTGACAAGACCAATATGGGCAG
>BDUI01001491.1:87586-102747 GCA_002335545.1 Apodemus speciosus
CACCTTAAGAAATGTTCAACATCATTAGTCATTAGGGAAATGCAAATCAAAACAACCCTGAGATGTCACCTCACACCAGTCAGAGTGGCTAAGATTAAAAACTCAGGAGACAGCAGGTGTTGGCAAGGATGTGGAGAAAGAGGGATACTCCTCCACTGCTGGTGGGATTGCAAGTTGGTACAACAACTCTGGAAATCAATCTGATGGTTCCTCAGAAAACTGGGCATGACACTTCTGGAAGACCCTGCTTTACCACTCCTGCACATATACCCAGAGTATTCCCTAGCCTGCAATAAGGACACATGCTCTACTATGCTCATAGCAGCCTTAGTTATAATAGCCAGAAGTTGGAAAGGATCCATATGTACCTCAATGGAGGAATCAATACAGAAAATGTGATATATTTTCACAATGGAATACTACTTAGCAATTAAAAACAATGAATTCATGAAATTCTTAGGTAAATGGTTGAAACTGCAAAATATCATCCTAAGTGAGGTAACTCATTCACAAAAGAACTCACATGGAATGCAGCCATTGATAGTGGATATTAGCCCAGAAGTTCTGAATATCCAATATACAACTTATGTATCAATCATTCCCAAGGAGAAGGAAGGAGAGGGCCCTGGTCCTGGAAAGTCTTGATGCAGCCTTGTAGGGGATTACCAGGACAGAGAATTGGCAGGGGGTTGATTGATGAATGGGCAGAGTGAAGTGGGCTTATGGGACTTATGGGGAGGGGGGGACCAGGAAAGGGAAAATCATTTGGAATGTAGACAAAGAATATAGAAAATTAAAACAACAAACAAACAAACAAAAGAAACGTTCAACACCCCTAGTCATCAGGAAAATATAAATCAAAACAAACATGAGATTCCACATTAGACCAGTGAGAATAGATAAGATCAAAAACTCAGAGGACAACAGTTGTGGAGGCAAGGGGGCAAGGATGTGGAGAAGGAGAAACACTCCTCCATTGTTGGTGGGATTGAAGTTGGTTTCAATAACTCTGAAAATCAGTCTGGTGATTCCTCAGAAAATTGGACCCAACTATAACCTTCATGGGCATATACCCAAAAGATGCTTCAACATATAACAAGGACACATGTTCTACCATGTTCATAGCAGCCTTATTTACAATAGCCAGAAGCTGGAAAGAACCCAGATGTCCTTCAACTGAGGAATAGATACAGAAAATATGGTCCATTTACACAATGGAGTACAAAACAATGACTTCATGAAATTCTCAGGCAAATGGATGGAACTAGAAAATAACACCCTGAGTGAGGTAACTCAGTCACAAAAGAACCAACATGGTATGCACTCACTGATAAGTGGATATTAGCACAAAAGCTCAGAAGACCCATGATACAATTCACAGATCATATGAAGCCCAAGAAGAAGAAATACCAAAATGTGGATGCTTTATTCCTTATTAGAAGGGGGAACATAATACTCAGAGGAGGTAGAGGGTGAGAGGAACTTGGGTGGAAGAAAGGAGGGGGAAGGGGAAAAGGGTGCAGACAGGGATGATATACAGAGAATCAGGTATTTTAACAGAAGTGTGTTGCAATGGCTGATGGGGAACTGATAGTAGCTGCCAGCAAGTCCCAGATGCCAGAAAAGCAAGAAGCTCCCAGGATCCAACAGGGATGAGATTACCTGAAATGACCAACAAAGGGGAGGGAGAACCTGTAGAGATAATATCAGAGGTTAGGCAAGGCCCCTAGTTGGTGGAAGAGGCCACCCACTCATCTCCAAATTTTTAATACAGAATGGCTCCTGTCTAAAGGAAATAAGGGTACAAAGTCTGAAGCAGAGACGGAAGGAAAGGCCATCCAGAGACTGCTCCATCTAAGTATTCATCACATATGCAGACACCAAACCCAGACAGATGCCAAGAAGTGTTTGATGAAAGGGGCATGTTATAGCTGTCTCCTGAGAGGCTCTACCAGAGTCTGACAAATATATAGGCAGATGCTCACAGCCACATTGGACTAAACATGGAACCCCAGTGGAGGAATTAGAGAAAGGACTGAAAGAGCTGAAGGAGTTTGCAACCCTATAGGAAGAAGAACAATATCAACCAACCCGACACCCCACAGCTCCCAGGGAATAAACCACCAACCAAAGAGTACACATGGAGGGACCCATGGCTCTAGTTGCTTATGTAGCAGAGAATGGCATTGTCTGGCATTAATGGGATGAGAGGCACTAGGGTGAAGGCTTGATGCCCCATTGTAGGGGAATGCCAGGACAGTGAGGTGGGAGTGGGTAGATGGGGGAGCACCCTCATAGAAGCAGAGAGAAGGGGGTTAGGATAGGTGGTTTCCAGAGGGGAAACTGGGAAAGGGGATAACATTTGAAATGTAAACACATAAGATATTCAGTAAAAAAGGAAATTGAAAAGATACAGGTCAGCTTCATTTAAAAATCTTTTCATAAGAAAGGAAACCCTGAGTATAATCTCCAGTACTGAAAAATGAATATTTAATATTATACTAACTTTTTATTTGAGTAAACACAACCATAACATTTTAAAATCAGCAAAAGCAAAGGTTGAAGGGTTTAAAAACAGAAATCATTGGAACAACAACCAAGCAAAGAATTATACAATTATCTAATATTAGGACAATATTAAATTTATACAATAATATCATTTAATTATTCAGCAATACAATTAATTTCACATGTTAGAAAACAGTAAAGAATATCAAAATAGAAAATTTTAGTCATGATTCTGAGTTAAAGAAAAAGAACAGAGAGACTTATCAGAAAAATTAGAAAGGGCCAGAGAATTGGCCTGAAGCATCCTGAAGATGCTTGCTACACTAGCCTGGCATATAAGGGAAATGTCCATAATCCATAAAAGAGGTCAGGTGAAAATCAGCTCCTCTAAGTAACTTCTATGTAAATTCTGGAGCAGCTTTTCCTACACATACAATTATCCATACACAATAATAATAAATAAAATGTTTACATATTAGCAATAAAAATAATTAATAATAGTAAAGACAAGGATGATGTGAACTAATAATGGTTGAAATATTTAAAGTATAACAAAATTTTGTTATGTTTCTGATTTTATAACCTTTGTTGGGTTTCTGATATTATTTATGAATAATATATTACAATAGTAGAAAATGGAATCATATCGCTAAATTGCAAAATAGATTTGGGAGTGTACTGCCAAACTTCCCTAGAGAATCTCTGACAAGAACTATAGCAGTGCTACTTGTGATTCTTTGAAATTATCATTTGTATCAGTCAGTTTGTTCTATTACTCATAGATATTAGTTCGCACTAGTATTTCTTGTACATGTTTTGTTCAATCTTGCAATTGTATCTAACTTCTGGAATCAAGAATATGTTAGGAAAATATAGACTGCTGTAGAACAATATCACATCAACAAGAATTAATAAGCTCACAGTTATGGAGCCTGGGATTCTGACATCATGTTGTCAGTACAGGCAGGTACTTTAGTTCTAAACCTTACTAGATTGTGTAGGGCTGTTTTTCCTTTGTGCATGTAGACCAAGAAAGAGGGACCGAATTTATTATCTCTGGCCTAAGACCTAATTTAATCTTGAGTACTTCTCTATATGTCTTATTTCCAAATATATTCACTTTAAACCTTGCAGTTTTGGTATATGAATGGAGACAGTAGATATTTTATATTCAAAATATATTCATCCCTCCTTAAAAGCCCCAAGGTATTAATTTGTTCCAGTAGGAATGTTGAACTCTAGAGCACAAAGTCTCGTCCAAGTGTGTAAATCAGACATGGAGAAGACTTAAGATGTAGCTTCTACTGGAGGTGAAGCTCATCCATATTTCTGAAACTGTGAAAGAGTAGTAATGAGTTGCAAAAAAAAAAAATGCCTTGTATGCTAGACGTAGGAGACACTCCCAATCAAAAGGATAAAGATAGATGGGCATAAAAAGTGACAGTGGAACTCATGCAACTATAAAGCCTACAGCATTAAAATTATCTAAAATGTTAATTATGTCTATTTAATTGATTGCCTATGAAAGATTAAAGAAATGGTGCCAGAAACCATAAGTTTTGTGAAACAGTTGTTCTGAATTTTGTGTTGAAAACCTCATTAGAATAGCCCTATCCCCTTTCTCAAGTCAGTCTTCAAGCCTGGTGCATATTTTGAGGCATTTGTCCTACTGATACTTAGCTTTGCAGGAGTAGTATCTGTCCTTAGTCAACATGGATTTCCATATAATGCCACCAAAGATTTAGTGCATTAAATAGGGGGATTTATTTATTTATTTGCAGTTCTTAAGTTTAGAAATTATAAAACATGTAGACAACCAAGGTCAGATTTTGGTGAAGTTTCTCACCGGCTTGCAGTGTTTCCTTTTCATCAGATGGTCTTTCTTCAGGCCCGAATGCAGGGGAATAGGGTAAGATCTCAAAGCTCCTCTGTGTTTCTAGTGTCAAATTTCTATTTTCTACATCCATCCATTAGGACAAATAATTCATCATAGGCCTTTGTTCATCCTAATTATCTCATCTGTAACTTTCTAAATAGTGAAATTATGGATTAGACCTTCAACACAGGATTTTAGAAGAAGACCAGAATTTTAAGATAATACAAAGATAGGAGTTTATTTTAACATTTTGTATTACACACACACACACACTTATATTTTTGAAAACTTTATAAATAGATACCATGTGTTGTGATCATACCCAATACTTGTATTTCCCTCTGTACTCTGCAAAATATCCCCTCCTAATTATGTCCTCTCTTCCAAAGTTGTTCAGTGAGGACTTGGTATGTATGTTCTGTTTAGTGTCACATAATTACTTACTACTCAGTTTATTTAATTTATACTCATAATTTAAAATTTAATCCAAATAAGACTTAGCATAACATTTGTTTGTATACATGAACGTGTTTAGGGAAAAAATGGTACTGTTTTAATTTAGCTAAATGACAGGGTAAACTTCCATATAAGATCAAAGATCTCATCTGTAGAATTTGACTGAATAAAATCTTGAGAAATTTACGTCTTGAGGAATTAAAACCCTAATTATCATGCCATTGTTTCAGCATAGAGTTGGTGATCCAGTTTGTCCATTGTTATAACAAGACAAAGATATATTAAAAAGATCCAAAGAATTATGTATTTTCATGTATTACAAATCCTAAAAAATAATTCAATCTGTTTTATTTTGATTCAAATGAGAAACGTTTTCCACAATTTCAGGCATATAAACACTTGCTCCCCAGCTGGTGGCACTACTAGGGGACAGGGCTTGATGGTGTAGCTTTGCTGCCGGAAGTATAATATCACTTGGTGCAGGTTTGATGTTCAGAGCTTCATACCAATCCCCACTATCTAGATCAGGCTCATGCTTTAGTTTATGTGTAACAGTTTCTCTCTAATAGTTTCCTGGGAGACCTAAACATTCTACTCTGAACCTTAATCAGGAAGGTAAGCAACTCAAAATAGCTTCAGGAAGTCCCTGAAACATTCAAGATTTGCTGGGTTCTTCCCTCCCAGAATAAATAAGCCAAGGGACTATGATGAGAACAGACTACCCATGTGAAAGAAGCAGAAACCAGAATAGGTGCCTAGAAGAGATTTGGAACAACTGAAGTCCTTGGAAAGTATACTTTTCAACCTTGTGGGTAGTCAGAAGACTTCACAATGTGCCAAAGGTTCATGACTTTTGTGAGCTGAAAATCATGCTTGTGTGGATTTGGGAATAAAGCTGTCTCATGTGATTTTGGTTCCTGTAAGTAACCCCTCAACTTGTACTCTTGTATGTAATACCAATTATATGTATTTATTCATCGGTTTGTACTTTGGTGGTATTGTGGCATAGGGTCCCAATCTAGGATGAGCAACTTGTATGTTGTATCTCCCCAGGAAATGTTTTGTTACACAGCATGAAGATATGAATTATTTTTTCTTTTTTCTAGGACTTGTTCTGTCCATGCCCTTATGAAATGGTGGACAATTATATCACAATAATCATCAGCAAAAAATTCCTTTCTTCTGTAAGTCATTTTTGGTCATGTTGTTTTGTCACAGCAATAGAAAACTATATTGAGAAAGATGATCATTTTAGAAAATAAGCTTTTGCTGGGAACATGTTTTTCTAAGGAAGAATAGAATGAAGTTGGTAAAAGTTCTAAGCACAGCCTAGTGTGCCAGTCTAGGAAGAGCTTGGAAATTTGTAGTGTTGTGTGTTATGTGGCTGTAAGGCCTCAACCCAAGAGATCTCAGTGCTAGTTGGCCATTCATTTTTGCCAAGAATATTACTGTGTTCTGTCCATATCCCCAGAACTTGCTTAGGGCTAATATATGTAATAGAAGAAGGTCTATAATTGTTAAGGAGATTAATTCTTTTAAGAAATGGCATGCTCTTCACTGAAATAAATAATAGGGTATTTTAAGAGCAAAACACTCCTCAGTTATATTTAAACTTTCCAAAGAGAGCCTAAGAGTTTTGTTTGTTGCTGGTTTCTGGCTTAGATTTTCGTCCTGAAAGCTAACAGGGATAAACTCTGCTGCTGTGATGTGGAGGAAAGGGTTTATTCAGTGATGGATGCAGAACATGGCAGTGTCATCCACAGGCAATGCTTTTAGAGACATGAGCAATGCAAGAGTAGAGACATTATGGATTCTTCCTCTGGAGTTGCAGAGAACTCCTGTGGTCCAGCAATATATATCAGAAGAATTCCTTTGTAAATGCCCAAGAGGCATAGAGGCCAACAGGCTTTGAGTTTTGAAAGCAAGCCTAAGCCTTGAAAGTGAAGCCTGTATTTTAATAGAATATGCCAAGATGTTAGAGCTAGTACAGTTGGGGGCTATCTAGATTAACAGAGTTGTATCTTGCGGGGAAAGCCATCTTATTTGTGTGATATTGATCATGGAGATGTTTGACTCGACTGTTGTGTTCTCCTTCAGTCCACTATTTTCTCACTATCCCCATTCTGAAATCTTGGAACAATAACATATATTTTATACCATTTCATGTTTGAGAACCTAGAAAAGTAGACTTACAATCTGGAATAGAAATCTATATTTGGAACCTATCTTTGTCTATCAAAAATGACAGGTGGGTGCTCCGAGGTGAAAGGAGCTTGGTGTTCTGATATTGCTACCTTGTGGATGTTTGTCATTTATAGACTCTGTCTTTATTGAAAGAATCTGATGTATGTCAGTCTTTAATCTTTGAAATATCTGTCCTATACATAAAAATTCTATGCTTATACAAGGGGTTGTGGACTTAACCATAATCAACTTGATTTTATATGCTTTTATGTTGAAAATGTAATTTGACCCAGGTACTGATTTCTAACCATATATTATGGGAATTGATTTAACCAGGGATACTACTGCTATCAAGGAGCACCACAACCAAACCAAATTGGGAGTGAAGTTTTATTTGGCTTATCCTTCTACATCATAGTACATTACTGAAGGAAGTTAGGACAGGAAATCATGGGGAGGGACTCGGATGCAGGAGCTGGTACAGAGTCAACAAGAGAATTCTGATAACCTGCTTGATTCTCATGGCTGACACACCCTGCTTTCTTAAATAACTCAGGATGACTGGCCCATGGATGCCACAATCGACAAAAGGCTAAGCCCTCCCTTATTATTCAGTAATTAAGAAAATGCCATACAGCCATATCTTATGAATGCAGTTTATCCTTTGAAATGTCATCCTTTCCAAAGCTCTAGTGTGTCAAGTTGCAATAAAACTAGCCTGCATAGGAGGTGGAATGCATTTGTACTAAACAGACTTCTTCCCTTTTATACCCAACAAAAGATGATATATATATATATATATATATATATATATATATATATATATATATATATATCCAATCTTCCATTTTCAGTTTTCTAGCTTCAGTTGTATGGCCTATCAATGGAATTTTCATATTGGAATGGTATTCCAATTCTTGGCACAGAATTCAAAATACTATGTCTCCCCCTGGTTATGCCAACCCATTTCTTATTGGTAGTTATTTCGCACTATCTGTTTTCCTTTAACCATCAGTAATGAGTCCTTGACATGCAAAAGGATATCAAGGTTTTCTTATCCCATTATCTACTACTCAAAATATAAACAAATAAAATGCAAGACAAAGCGAAACAAACAACAAAATCAGAGCAATGTAGCTTTGATTTCATAGAGATTAGAGCAAACATCCAAGATCTCTGAATCAGATGGTTTATAGTGAGGTGAGAAAGGTCACTTGGAGTTGCAATGAAAAGAAGCAATTACTTCAGAGGGAAGTAATCTATTGTGAAGATACACAATACATAACCTTAGTGAAAAACAAGGGTCATTCCATAGCTAAATAGCTGCACAGAATTGGGCTGCACTGACCCTCAAATGGCCTACCATTTATCGTTCTGCTATTCTTAGACATCTTATAATGGTAGGCATTGGGGTATGAATCTTTGAATGAAGTGAACATGAATAATGGCAAGTAGGTATGGTTGGTAAAGCTAAAATATTTAACTCTAGAGTCAAGAACAGCAATCTGTGTGACACTAATCAATAGCCATGATGATTGTAAATGCACTGAGAGACCTAAATGAGAAATTTCATATTTCAAATACTAAAATAATTATGTATAGATCTTTGTTAGGACTCTTCATTTTATCTCTGGTGTCTTTGCTTGCTGTGTCCTACTTAGCTCAGCACCTTGACCCTAAATGAATGAATGGAGAGAGAGAGAGAGACAGAGAGACAGAGAGACAGAGAGACAGAGAGACAGAGAGACAGAGAGACAGAGAGACAGAGAGACAGAGAGACAGGACGTATATACGACAAAGCTAGGATCAAGTGGTGTGTATTCTCTTTGTTGAAGTAGCATCAACTACACAAGAATCCAAAACTTCAGCGTATTTTCATGCGCAGCAAAAGGGAGTGGGGTCAGAGTTAATCTCCACAGGAGAGCAGTCACTGACTCCAGATATCTGGAAGGATGGACGCACACACAATAGACAGTAATTCACAGTCACATGTAGGCAAGTGGAATGCTTTGTGAGTCTAAGCCTGAGCTTTGTAATTACCACAGGTTTGAAGCATTGTTCTTTGATGTGGTCATAGTCACATCAAAAATAATTTTTGATATACTCTTTATATCATTTTAAGTCATTCATTGGCTCCATACCATTGCTGAGGTTGTGGTCATCCATATTAGAAAAAGAATAATGTATCTTATTATTTTGATTTAAGACAAAAAGCAACAGGATCTTCTGAATTCTTATAAATAATATTCACTACATTGTATTGGTTATTTATTAAATGAGTATACTATAGACCAAGAATGTTTGTGAAATATTCAAGGTTTTTAATTGAAATATTAGTAGTATTTTATGAAAATAAAAGTAAGTCAGAGTACCAAGCCTGCACCTTAGGCCTGTTTTGACTTGGAGAACCAATAGGACCTTGACATAAATCAAAGAGCACTATGTATTGTATCCAGCTATAAGGAAAATGGAGCTATTTTCTACCAGGATCATGCCTAAGAATCTGGTGTCATTGAATAAAAAATTAGTGTACCTACCTCATCTAGTAAACAATGAAAAGACTATGCTCACCCAAGAAGCTATCATAACCTTAAAGAACATTGTCCTTAGAAGTTAGCTAAAACTTCTAATGGCCAACATGATATCTTCCAAGTCATAGAAAGGGTGGGCTGCCATTGTAAGGATAATTGAACACCCTGAGTGCTGAATAAGCTAACAGATCTGTACCAGAAAGTGTCAAAGATGAAAGGAAAGAAGGAAGTAAGAATGGATAGACAAAGAAGATAAAAGGACTTTTTGGAATGGCCAAATTTGGAAGAGGCAGAATCTGTTGGAATCATCCATGTTTGTGGTGACTTTTCAAACACAGTGTCAGGCCCAGTCACCAGGATTGTGAGTTCTTGAGAGTGTTCTGGAGTCTTACTCTGCCACGCTCTGTTGTAGAGCCTGTGTTAGAGCAGTACTGTGCTTGGGTAATGCTATGTTAGAATACAACTGGGTAGCATGGCCCCATAGGTGTTAATGTTTTATCTGCTTTCCCTGACAGGGGAGACATTTTTGCCTCTAGTCATTTCACAAAAGGAAATATTTCTTCTACTCGTGCTTTGCTAGCTACACCAGGGTGGATCTGCCAAACCTTTTGCATAGTCCTGACTCTGGTCATTTGTTCCCAGTTGTCCTAAGTCCTCTGTCCCACTGGCCTCTGTGAAAAAAATCAAATGAGAAGTTTCTTTCTGCTCCTCGGGGTTTGAATCATGCACCATATACAAAATGACCAAAAGACCATTATGTGTTCCACTGATAACTTGGGATTTCAAGCTCAGAGTGCTCTTGAATTCCTTGTGTAACTGACAATCATCCTAAACTCTAGATCCCCTTACTTCTAATTTCCCAAGTGCAGCAATTACAGGCTTGGACCACTACACATGGTTCCTTTTGGTTGTCGCTCTTGAGACTCATCTTGATTTGTAGCCCTGGCTGTTCTGAAACCCATGACATATTTTTGCCACAGCATTTGAATTTCTGGAATCACAGGATTCACACTATTCTTGCACTGGGATTCTTGTCAAGTCCCAACTAACTTTTCAACATCTTCAGACAGAAACTATTCTTCTCTTAAAGGGAGGGCAAGAATCTCCTGTTTATTTATAACTAGTCTTCAAACTAATACCCTCCCTTATTCTCCTGTGGTCTTAGGGTCCTAAGTTGTTGGTGATAGTTTTGAGCTGCTGGCCTCCATAGAAGACCCTCCACATGCCCGCTTTACCTTCCTACCTCAGAATTCTCTGTTCCTCATATTTTCCTTGTATAATGAGTAGTGTTTCATGTATTTAGCAACATGGACACCTGTTACTCAGTCTTTCCCCCTCCACCCTCTCTCCATCCTGTTCCTTCTTGTTCTCTTTCTCTCTCACTCCTTCTCTCTCCCTCCCTCAATCCCTCCTTCCCTCCTACCCTTTACTGCCCTGCTCTTTCTTTGACAAAGTCTCATGTGATTCTTCAGGTTTCCCTGTAACTGAAAGTGTAGACGAGCCTCTCTTCCAATTCCCTCCACCCCTCAAATCCTAGAAATACAAGTGTGCACCACGATGCCTGAATTTCTACCATGTAAAATCAAAGCTGTTTAAAATACAAAATGCACATAAACATATATATATATGAATCCATGTTTGTACTTTTTAAAATAGGTATTAAATATAATGTATAATATAGATGTCTGCTCACCTTGTGAAGTCAATTCATTGCTGTTTCCAACCATTCTAGAATTCTTCTATACCTGTGAAAGTTTATGTCTATCTTTTTCTTTCATTAACCTTGGATTCATATTGAAGAACAAAAGGAAAATAAAAATATCCCATCAATTTGTTGTACAAGGTATATGTTGTACAAGGTATATGTTGTACACCATCCATCTAAAATGGATAATTAATAACATAAATATTTTATTTATAACATAGCCCATTTGAAATATAGATAGATACAGATATAAAAACAAAAGAATATATTTCTTATACGTGTTACAGAAAGACTTAAGTTGCACACGGCATGAGTTGCAGAATTTTAAGGCATATTAGAAATCAAAATTATTGAGAATTCAGATATATATTTTAAAGATCACTTTGAAATGTGATCAAATTATTCATAAATTAAACTTTATAGTTATGGAATGAATATGTGTTAGACTCTACTGAATTGGCTGTGATATTTCAAAGCAATGACTCTTATTTCTAGTGTATAATTTAAAATTATTATAATAATCATACAAGAAATAAAATATTAGGAATGAGGAATTCCTAGGATTTGGAGGGAAGGTAAATTGTAGAGTCATTTGTGCAAAGATGAAATGTGGAGTAAGGATTAAATACATTAAAAAGTTTGAAAAGCTGAAGAAACTCAAGGCAAATTAAAGGGAAAAGAATTGTTAAGAAGCTAAAATATTCTTAAAAGTTTTAAGCTCAAGAAACGAATATTGGTCCTGTGAAGACTCTATTTCCCAGAATAGGGGAATGCAAGTCAGGAAATTGGGGGGAGGGGTATGCAGGAGGAGTGATGGGAGAGGAGGTTTTCGGAGGGGTAATGGGGAAAGGAGATACCATTGAAATGTAAATAAAGCAAATATCTAATTAAAAATTATATTAAAACTAAATAAAAAGAAGAAACAAATATGACTGCCAAGTATCTGAAATAAGGTATATTTCATAAACTCCTCCAAGAAAACATTCCACTTACATAATATCTTCTGCCTATGTTAATATTAATCAAGTTACATATGAAGTATTTGAATATATGTATATGTATATGCATATGCATTTTTATAATTTTTCTTCTAGCTGGGGAGGTGTCTCTAAAGGTAAAACAATTGCTGCTCAAGAATGGGGTCTTGGGGTCAGGTATACAAATGCATGCTTGACAATGTATACTATCAACCCATACTGAGGACATGGCTTAGAGACAGATCCTAGGTTCTTTCTGGCCATCAAGTCCAGATGAAACAGTAAGTGCTGGATTCAATAAGGGACTTCTCAAATAATAAGTGAGGAAACTAGCTGAGGAAGAAAGCTGGCATTACCCTCCATCTTCTACATGCGCCAGCACTCGTTCCTCTACCAGCATATATCTCACAGCCACAGCCACAGCCACAGCCACAGTCACAGCCACAGCCACAGCCACAGCCACAGCCACAGCCACAGCCACAGCCCCAGTCTCTCTCTCTCTCTCTCTCTCTCTCTCTCTCTCTCTCTCTCTCTCACACACACACACACACACACCCCACAGTACCACATGCCCTGTAATTTATACTCTGTTCTTCATTCTGTAAACAAAGAAACAAAATAAGACTGAATTTTATTCTAAAGTACTGACATGTGAAATAATTCCTCTAGAATCCTTAATTCTAAGCCTATGTACTGACCAATATTTGAAAGAGAACTGCAGAAAAGTTGAAAGAAGTAGAAGATAAAAGAAGACAAGGAGTTGCAGAAACCAGAATGTGTAACAATGTGTACAAAACTAAGAACATAGTCAATTAAAGTTAAAGAAATTAAAAACTATACATATATATCATATTCTATATTCTGCATGTATATTTTATAACTTAGAATTTAAACAGCCTTCATAAAACAAATATAAATATTTTCCCTGTGGAATACAGTATATAAAGTTTTTTTTTCATTTTTTCCTTCCAAAAATACAAGAGATTATTTAAGACAATTTAAGACTATTATCGAAAGCAAAAAGTTTATCACAGAAAACACAAATAAAAACAAACATTAAATCATAAGAAAACTCATTCTGAAACTTCTAGATATTTTTCTAGTTGCAGGGATTTAAATCTGAATGGCCAACATGTTACAGATTACTTATAGGTCCATGATATACTTGCTATACATATTAAATAAATATTATGTATGTAAGAGAAGCTAATTTTTCATCACTTCAATTAGATCAAAAGCACAGACATTCTATGATTGTTGATGTATCAAATCGTACTAGGAAAAAAAAATCTAAGTTTGGATTCTAACCACAAAAAGACTAAACCAACAACCAAAGAGTACACATGGGGGCCCCCATGGCTCCAGCTGAATATGTAGTAGAGGATGGCTTTAGCTGCCATCACTGGGAGGGGAGGCCCTTGGTTCTGTGGAGGCTCCATGACCTAGGGTAGGGGAATGCTAGAGTGCTTAATCAAGAGTGGGTGGGTGGGTAGGAGAGCTCCCTCATAGTGACAAGGGGAGGGGATAGGGGACTTGTGAACAGGAAACTGGGAAGGGGGATAACATTTGAAATGAAAATAAATAAAATAACCAATAAAAATGAAAATAAATGAATATATACTGTGAATAAATAGGGAAAAGGGGGAAATTTCAGAAGTCAGTCATTTCTAATAAAAATGTCAAAGAAGGGCACTTATTGCCTTTTTGAAGAGTACACAAGACATCAAACCCTGAACAAACATATTTACTATGTCTACCATTCTGTACATTTTCAGCTGAGGTCTTTATAAATATCTAGTCAAAAAAGGGATGCACATAGACACAAAAACAATGGACCCCTCTGAACACTTCCCCGCTGTTCACTACTACAGTTCCACTTTGATTCTCTTAATTTTTACATATTTATACCCTATAGGAGTAGAGTCTATTGTTAATTATCCACTTACCTTGTATATTAAAAGATTATCTTAAAATGGTTGGCATGCATTCTGAACATGTTTTATTTTGTCTCTTTTATTTCTATTTTCTTGATTTAATATATTCCAAGATAGGTTTGGGATCTTTGATGACTGGTGATCTTGTCCTGAAATTCAAGAGCTTTGAAATGATTTTCAAGAAGTTATCACTGAGGGAATATAGTGTATGAGGAAATGAAGGAAACAAGTACATTCTAAGGAAAGTGATTTATTGCTGATTTGTAAGTGTAAATAGAACATGACCAGACTTGAGGAAAATATAACTGCCATTTCACAATATAGGAAGGTATGATTTGTTTTGGTATTATTCAATGTCTAAAGTAATGGGTCGACCCAATATGCTCATTCTTTTTATTCCCTTTACTTTAAATTGTAGCTTATCTGAATCCACACAATTCTTCAAAGTGTTTCCAGAAAAATAACAAATTAGTTTATATTTCATAGATGAATATTAATAGATAATTAACACACTTATAGTTGCATTTCTAAGCTAAATAGAGTTGCTATTGGACATGTGGAAAGAAGAGCAATGGACAGAGAGCCATCATCCTTGTTACCTTTAATGACTATATTCAAGCTTGGCATGAGAAAGTGTATCAAATGCAGTTTTGCCTGTGCAAAATATTGTAGGGAGAGTTAAAATTTTGTTACAAAGTAACATTGTTCTGACTGATCAACAAAATAAAATATCCAAAACAAAGGGCTGTAGTTTACTCTTTAAGCACTGTTGTTATGGAAGCACTACTAAAATCCTGGGAAATGTAACTTTCTAGAGGAAGTAAAATTGATATTCTTCAAGTCACTGTAAAAATGCCTAAGCATTTACTTGAAATTGTGCACAGTATTCGATTATAATTTCTGAAAATTTAAACTTATCTTACTTGGTCTTTGTTGTTCATGAAGTCATATTAAATTTCACTGGCTCAAACAAGTAATCTATATATTTTT
>BDUI01001491.1:103432-113920 GCA_002335545.1 Apodemus speciosus
TATCTCTATACCTACATATAAATACATCTATTTATTTAATCCATCAATATACCTATGTTATGTGTGTGTTCCTATGAACATTTGTATCAAGTTATTTAGTATGGAACCAAGAATAACAAGTCCTTGTTCAACAAGTTATTCTTATGTGTTCTCTGAAGCATTAGGCCTAATGATTTAATCATTCTTGAAGAACATCAGACTATGTGCACATCACTAAAAAATGACAAACACAGGATGGGTACAAAATCAAGCCACAATAATTGGAATCTCCCATTTACCAAACCTCTGATTTCAACAAATATAGTACCTATTGTGTTTCCAGATACTTTAATTTTTCTCCTTTTATTTCCTTTTGAGTTATACTTTTTATTTTGTTTTTCCAGTATTTTATTCACCATTTTATTTATTTCCCTTTATTTTTGATTTTCCACATAAATCTTTATCTCCTTTGAGTTTTATATAGTCGAACTTCAGGTAGAAATAAAACCACTTTTCTTCCCCCTTCTCTATTCTATTTTATGTATTGCATTCAGTTATTCTCTGTAACAGTGAAAGGCTTATTTTGTAGAAAATTTCTATATATGACATGGGTACACGCATGGCTTTTCCCCAATCAGCATGTAAGAAATAAAATCTCTAACTATCTCCCTCTGGGAACCATTAAGCTGCTATAACAGTAGTTCAGAGTCAGCTTTCTTGCCTGTAATATTAAAGATTACCTTCCATTCCCTGAGGAAAACTTCAAGTTGGGTTCTGTGTCTCACATGGCACCTTAAGTAGCATCTCTTAGCAAATAAAATATTAAAAAAACATTTTCCAGTGTAGCCTGTCTACCTAGTCCTATGAAGACTACAGCTCTTATTCAAATGTGTCAACACAAGAATAACAGAGGAAATGAAGTAAGTTACAGAAATAACTCAAATGCTGCAATAAAGAGACACTGTAGCTTTAAACCCTAAAGTGTGTAATGTGGAAACAGTTAATAGAACCACATGATCCAACTGGATTTCTTTCCAAAAGAAATACCAAGAAAAATTAAATTACAGATAAACTATTTAAAAACATATATGTGTGTGTGTATACATATACATATATATTCTTTTTAACCTCTAATTTGCTCACATTAAATACTATAATAGCAAATTTTGAGCAGGCTCACTCACAGTAACTCAGGTTAGCATGTTGCTAGAGGAGCTATACACATGAAATAAAACACAGTGCTGCCTCATTAATTTTCTTAATTCATTTCCTCAAAAACATGGCTTATTTACAGGAAAAAATGATGGCAAAATATTCATAGTGAGTGGCTTTTGTCATTTTCTACATCTATTGATTTTGCACAGAGGAGCTAGAACAATTCATTTGGGAAAAGGGAGCTTTTTTTTTTTATTTTTTCCCAACAATGAGTRCTTAGAAAATTGGATATCCATAAGCAAAAAAGATTAACCTAGCACTATTCACATATATAAAATAACCTGCATACCTAAATATAACACTGAAAACAATAAAATTATGCAATAATGGTAGAAAAATCCTTATGATCTCAGACTAAGCAAAAATCACTAGATACAGTTTCAAAAGCATAAACTAGAAGCCATATTAAATGTGAACAGCATTAAAAATAAAATCTCTATGTATCAAAACTTTCACAAGTGTGAAAGTGTGTATATGCAATGTTTAATATTGAGTATACACTATAGCATCAATAATAGTGTCTGCTGTAGAAGACTCCCCTTGCAATGGATCCCAAGTTGGGCCAGTCACTGGACATGATCTTTAATCAATGAAAAGTCCAATCTCTGACCATGTCTGTCTGGAAATAGATTAAGTTCTTTAAGTCAAGAAACCTTCGAATATGTGTATGATTGATCCACAGGTAGAAACTGTAGCTGCATTAAAAGTAAACTGCAGATACAAAAATGGAGAAGAGACTAAAGAAAGGTGGTCCACTGATGCTATGGTGTGTTTACAGACAGGAACCTAGGATGACTGTCCTCCAAGAGGCCCAACAAGCAACTAACTGAAACAGATGCAGATACTCACACCCAACCAATGAACTGAAATCAGGGAACTCTATGACTGAATTAGGGAAAGGCTGGAAGAAGCTGAGGAGGAGGGTTACCCCATAGAAAGACCAACAGTCAAACTAACCAGAACCCCTGAGATCTCTCAGAAACGGTGCTACCAACTAGACAGCAAACTGGTCCAAGAACCCAGAGACATATACAGCAAGGACTGGATTGTCTGGCCTTAGTGGGAGAAGACTCTCCTAACCCTGGAAAGGCTTGAGGCCCCAGGGAGTGGGGTGGCCTGGCCAGGGTGGGGCATCCTCTTGGAGACAGATGGAGAAGGAATGGGATGAGGAAATGTTGAGAGGTGCTGGGAGGGGGGCAATGGCTGAAGTATAAAAAAATGTAATAATGATAATAAAAAAGGGAAAGTCACTTGGAAACTATCCTCAGAATATTCCCTTGTATTTTTTTGGCATTCCTCTCTCTGCTTTGTGAATGCTTCGGACTACCCATGACTTCCACACTATAGTTTACTGTATCTTTCTAGTGTTAGACAAAATCATCCTCCTTTTTAAAAAGCTGAAAATTTATGTGGCATGAGCTACAAATAAAATTAGCTAGTATAGAGTGGAATTACTTTCTTGTTAATTATATAGTGCATAGTTAGTAACATATGAATTTAATAATAATAGAAAGAATCTAAAAAGACCAACATATTCAAATAGATGTTGTAGTGAATATGACCTATACATGGCTTATACATGAGATAAACGTAACAATTATAGGCTTAAATAAGCATGATAGATACAGAAATGTGGCTGTCTATCATCTCCCTCAGGAAGGAAAACAACATTGGTAAGCTGTTATTTAAATAAAATATTTCATGAAGACAGCTAAAGTACACTCATACTTCATGAGTATCATCATGTAGAAATAGCCACACAATCAACATACAAAGTTATCTAAATACCTAGTATCTACCAGCATGTATATCTAGTTAGGATTAGCAACTAGACCCCAAGGAACTGTCTACAGTTTAGACAGTTTTACAAAGGAAGATTTTAGGATATATCTATGCAAATTACTAATGACTTATATATTGAACATTCTAGTCAAAACTCTGCAGCCTTCTCAGGAAATAAACCCAGGCTGTGGAAACTACCCTGTATTGCCTCAGGAATAGAGCTTGACATAAAGTGAGAACTTAAGCCAACCCCTGATGTTCATGACCATTTGAGGATACTGCTCATTCAGAATGACATAAAACAACCAGGCAGCTGCTCTACTAATTCAGAGTACCTCAGAAACTACTCACAAACACACACTGATTCTTATCAACTAGAGACTGAATTAGTGGTCTTTATTCTTCACTCACCATCCCAAGAAATACCAAGGCAGTCCTTCATGAACATATCAAGACTCTGAGTACCAATAACTGGGTAAGTGACCAGTCTAACTTCCTTTAGATACACAAAAATGTGGGTAACCATTTTTAGCATCTTATAAAACAGAGGCGCTATAAAAGTATTTTTGTAATTCTTAGGTACAGCTACATAGTTAACATCTTTGGCAGATGTTTTGCTTCTGTCACCAGACACAACATAGTATGCTACAAAGAATGATAAGGGGTCATATGGGTGACCTTGTTTATGCACAGCATTAAGAAAATGATGACCAACTGTGTTAACATAGCTGCACTGTGTTTAGGCTCACACAAATTAATGTGTGTTAGTAAGGATCCATGAAGGATCCAGGAAATTTATAGTCACTGTCCCCACATCTACATATATTAGAACAAAGCTTCTAATGAATTAGTCCAACATGAAGAAATTGTACATCATCTGGAGGAAAAATACCATGAACCTCTTAGGGTAGGCCATCTGTCCCCCCCCCCCCCGATAGGTGACTATTATATGTGAAAGCTCTACTAACAAACACCATTTTTATAAAATTCATTCTCTAAAAGCATCCTTAAGACATATATAATTAATGTATTTTACCTTAAAAGACATCTATTAATTTTCAACTAGGTGATGCTACCAGTATAAAATTGACATAAGGATACAGAAACAAACAACATTAGAAGATACATTTAAATAATGGAAACTCTTTACCAACACACATCAAAGAAAAAACATCAAAATTTTTCAAATAAGCCAACAAATAAAGAAATTAATGAACCCCTATATTGTTTCCACATAGAGATAATTCAATGGAATTAAATAATAAATGATCTAACATAAAAGTTAGTCAAAGAGAATTAGGTCATAAAACTATACTGAATAAATAATTTTTTTAAGAAAATGACTACATCAACAAAAGTCTCTATGAAGCAGAAGGATAAATTCTTATCTTGAAGAATGACATTGTGAAATAATCTAGGTGTCATGAAGGAAAAGCAAAACACAACAAAACAAACAAAGCAAACAAAAATTCCAAGAAGCTTAAAAGAACATTAAGTTACAAAGTAAACCAATAATTTTAAAATAGCAAAGTGCCTGTAATGTACCTCTATTCTTCTAGAGCCATCCCACAGCCTCATCTCTAGCACTGAAATCTATCCCCAGCTGCATTCTCCCTTCCCTTCTGCTCACATCTCCTGTGTATTTCAAATATAGTCACCTGTTAACCTCCCTCTCCCCCACTCATTTCTGTATCCCATCCCTCAATTCCAGCATAAACCCCCTGCTAAACTACAGGCCATGCAATCCAGAAAACAAGGTAGGCTGCCTTCAGATCTCTCTATTCCTCCAGACACAATCCCCCAGTCTCATTTCCAGTACTGCAAAAACAAACAAACAAACAAACAAACAAAAACACCAGCTGCACCCATCCCTTACTCATGCTTACATTTCCTGTGAATCACAGAGGTGACTGATTCACTCCTAACCTCCCTCCCTTCACAAATAGCAGCATCCCAAACTCAAATTCCAGAAGAGTACCATGGTACCTTAAAGTCAACAAGGAGGCTGAAGGCAAACTCATACCTCTCCTACTGCTCCTGAGATCCGGTCCCTCTAGTCTTACTCCCAGCTCCAAAGCTGGGAACCTTTTTTGTCTCCCTTTTCTCTATGACTCCATCTCCAATGAATCAGAGAGACCCTTTCCTCCAAGCTTCCTTCCACCAAACTTGCCCGTATATTTTGCCTGCAATGCCAGCAGTCATTTCCTGTGAACACACCAGCTGAACAGGGCAGGAAATCAGGGCACACACGGCCATCATACTCCTTAAAAATCCAAAGAGGAAATAGAAACCAAACAGCAAAACTGCTACCCAAAAAAGACAAAACCAGAAATCTAGCCATAGTTAGCCATAAAATAATTTTAAACCCAAGTTTTAAGATACCCCTTCAGCTCCTTCAGTTCTTTCTCTAATTCCACCATTGTGGACCCTGTGCCTAGTCCAATGGTTGGCCTTGAGCGTCCACCTCTATATTTGTCAGGCTCTAGCAGAGACTCTAATCTCCTGCCAGCAATCACTTCTTGGCATCCACAATAGTTTCTGGGTTTTGTGCCTGTATACGGGATGGATTCCCCAGGTGGAGCAATCTCTTCATGGCCTTTCCTTCAGTCTCTACACAATATTTTGTCTTGATATGTGTTCCTGTGAGTATTTTGTTCCCCTTCTAAGAAGGACTGAAGCATCCATATTTTGTCTGCCTTCTTTTTGAGCTTCATGTGGTCAGTGAATTGTATCTTGGGTATTCAGAACTTTTGGGCTAATATCTACTTATCAGTATATACAACCTATATATACAATGTGTGTTCTTTTGTGACTGGGTTACCTCACTCAGGATGATATTTTCTAACTCCATCCATTTGCTTAAGAATTTCATGAATTCATTGTTTTTAGTAGCTGAGTAGTATTCCATTGTGTAAATGCACCATATTTTCTGTATCCATTCCTCTGTTGAAGGAAATCTGGGTTCTTTTCAGTTTCTGGCTATTATAAATAAGTCTGCTATGAACAGAGTGGAACATGTGTCCTTTTTATATGTTGGAGCATATTTTGGGTATATGTCCGGCCAGGAGTGGTATAGCTGGTTCCTTAGTTAGTASTATGCCCAATTTTCTGAGGAACTGCCAGACTGATTTCCAGAGTGATTGTATCTGCTTACAATCCCACCAACAATGGAGGAGTGTTCCTCTTTCTCCATATCTTTGCCAGAATCTGATATCACCTGAGATTTTGTTCTTAGCCATCTGAGTAGTGTGAGGTAGAATCTAGGGATTATTTTGATTTGCATTTCCCTGATGACTAAGTGTGTTGAATATTTCTTTAGGTGTTTCTAGGCCATTTGGTATTCCTCAATTGAGAATTCTTTGTTTATTACTGTACCCCATTATTAATAGGGTTATTTGGTTTACTGGAGTTTATCTTCTTGTGTTCTTTGCATATACTGTATATTATCTCACTATCAGTTGTAGGGTTTGTAAAGATCTTTTTCAAATCTGTTATTTGGCATTTTGTCCTATTGACAGTGTCATCTGCCTTACAGAGGTTTTGCAATTTTATGAGGTTTCATTTGTCAATTGTTGAATATTTCAATATACATAAAGCACAATTAAAAGACCTTAAAATCAACCATATAAGAATGTTAGAGATACTTAAGTAGGAAACTGATTATACTCCTTAATGAAATCCAGTGGAACACAAACAAAAATGAAGAAACTGCATACATATTTGAAAGAAAATGAAAAAACACAACTGGTTGAAAGAAACAATTAAAATTGCTGTGCAAGACCTAAATTTAAAGTTTCAAAAGACAAGAAAGAGAACAGAGAGTAATAGAATTCCAGTAATTACAAACAAGGAATTCATACAAACTGTGGCAGCAAGTTTCACCAAAATAACAGAAATGAAAGAGAGAATCTTGGGCATTGAAGATTGCATGTAATAAATGAACAAAGGAGTCCAAGAAAATGTAAAAATCCCAAAAGTCCATATTCAAAATATCCAGGAAATCTGGGACACTGTGAAAAGACAAAATCAATAGATAATAGGTAATAGAAAGGGAAGAATCCAAACTCCAAAAACCATAAAATGTCCTCAACAAATCAAAGAAGAAAAATTGGCAACTTATAGAAGGAGGTGCCTGTAAATATACAAGAAACATTGAGAACACCAAGTAGTTTGGATAAAATAAATAAATTCCCTTTACTGTATAATAATAAGAACACTAAATATACAGAACAAAGTAAACATATTATATACTGTAAGGGAAAAAGTCCAAGTAACATGTGAATGTAGACCTATTAGAATTATAACTGGCACTTTATTGGAGACTCTACAATGCAGAAGACATGAACAGATATGCTGCAAGAATATTAGTCCAGATTACTGCATTCATCAAAACTTTCATCACCATAGATTAAAAAATAGGATATTCCATGATAAAGTCAAAATTAAACAATGTCTATGTGCATTTCTAGCCCTACAGAAAGTTCTAGAAGGAAAATTTTAACACAAAGATGTTAACTACACATGTGAAAGCACACTGAATAAATAATATCTGACCAAAAATATTAAAAGGATTAAAGTACAAACACACACACACATACACACACACACAGAGAGAGAGAGAGAGAGAGAGAGAGAGAAAGAGAGAGAGACTCACTCATACCCACAATCACCAATAAAAACCAAATAACAAAAGAACACGAATTAACCATCAATAACAATTGATATCTTTTTATATCAGTGGTCTCAGTTTCCCAATAAGAAGACCCAGACCAATAGAATGGATGAAAAATGGGATGCAACAAATATTCTAAGTAAATGGTCCTAAGAATCAAGCTAGTGTAGCCAATTTAGTATTAACCAAAATACACTTCAAACCAGAACTAATCAAAAGAGATAGGGAGAAATACTACAAATTCATCAAAGCAAAAATCTACTACCAAAATGACCTTTCAACTATTAACATCTATGTCTAAACACAAAAGCACTCATTTGTTAAAGAAAGATTATTGCAGATTTAATCCCATATTGGTCCTCAAACAGTGATAGAATGACTTGATTACTCTACTCTAACTAGTAGACAGGTCATTGAGACAAAAAAAATAAGCAGGGAAATATAAATAGATATATATCAAAATGAGTATCACAGATCTTTACAGAACATTTCACACAAACCAATAAACCTTCTACTCTGAAAATTATCAAACTTTATCCAAAACTGACCACAGATTWAAAAAAAAAAAAAACAACTTGTAGTACAGTCAAGAAAATTGATATACTCCTTTATTCCCAGGAGACCATCATGAATTAAAACTGCTCACCATCAACAACAGAAAAAACAAAAAGCTACAAAAACCTGGAAACTGAAAAACCTTCTCCTGAATGAAAATAAGTCAAGAAAGAAATTTAAAAAATATTTAAAACTTTCTAGAATTCAATGAAAATCAATACACAGCATACCGAAACATACAGAACACAATGAAACTGATATAAGAGGAAACTTGATAGCACTAAATATTGATATCAACAATAAATTGATACATAAATAAATAAATAAATAAAAAGTAAATAATAAGTAAATACGATGTCAGAGTAGGAACTTAACTACACACAAAAATTCTAGAGCCACAGGGAATACCTAAGAGAAGGTAGTAAAAAATAATCAAACTGACACCTGAAATCAGTACAAAGAATCAATGAAATCAAGGATTATTTCTTTGAGAAAATCACTAAGATGGACAAATCCTGTCCAAACTAATAGACTGAGAGAGAATACCCAAATGCACAAAATCAGAAGTGAGAAGATCAAAGACGCTGTGGAAATCCAGAGATTCAAAAGACATACTTAAGTACCTGTACTCTACCAAATTGGAAATTCTTAAAGAAATGAGTGATTTTTTAATATGTACCAATTATCGAAGTTAAATCCAATCTGATAAACAATTTAATTTAACCTATAACCCCCTAATGAAATAGAAGATATCATTAGAAATCTTAAACTCAACTCAAAAAAATTGTCAGAGCCAAATGTTATTAGCACAGAATTTTACCAGACTTACAAAGAAGAGTTAATGTGAATACTCCCCAAATTATATGACAAAACAGAAATCAAAGGAGCATTGCTTAATTCATTTATGAGGTCAGACTTACACTGATACCCAAGTCCCATAAAGACTCAACAGAGAGAACTACAGATCAATTTCCTTTATTAACATAGATGCAAAAATACTCAATATAATACTAGCAAATTGATTCCAAGAACACATGTCAAAGATTATCTGCTATGACTATCCCAGAAATATGGGGATGCTTCAATGAATGAATATCCATCAATGTAATCTACCATAAAAACAAACTTAAAGACATATGATCAACCATTTGGAGTGATATTAGTAGAACACTAGGATTTCTTTGGTCATTATAAACATTGATGATAGTTGATGATAATAAAGTTAATATAGAAAGTAAAATAAGTAGGAGGGCTATAAATAAATATTTTACTGTTTGAATAATAAAATTCAATATATTTTGATAATATTCATCCTGAATGGCCCCTCTTAATCATCTAGATACCCCAGATAGTATGGCTTTAAACTTTTTTGGACTCCATCTATTATGATCTGGGATTACTGCAATATATCACCACACACATTTTCTCCTCACTGTAAAGTTAATTTCAACATGAACATTTAAACATTATTGCTATATAATAAAATAAYGTTCATTTTCTTAATTAAATGTTCTTTTCTCTACTTTTTTCATTATATTTAATTTTTCTATAATTCTATTTCCCTATAACACCCTGTTTCCCTATAATACTCTATTTCGTCTTCCCTTTTTAAAATCTTTCAGTACATTTACTGAATTACTTCCCATCAGATTTTCACAATATTTGACAATCAGGTATTTCTTTAATTATATACAGTTTACAGTTACTTAAAATACTCTTGATTACCCTTATGATTAATCAAGCTTTGGCTGTTCTTCATCACACTTAATTTATCAATTTGATTTAAGCAACAGTAAGAAAAGTCAGAAATCTGAAAATTGTCATTTTGCAATGTAGTGATTCCCAGTATACATGAAGAATGTTCTATAATTATCTTTTTTTTTTATTTATTACAAATAGAATGAATGCTTCTTGGCCGCTTGTCAGAAACTATGCCTATCTTTCCATGCCCTTGATAAATATGCTAACTTAGTGTGCTCTGTATCATTTAGAGCCCCAGACATCACAAAAAATGGTAAGTCTGAATATTGTCATGTTAAAGTGAAAGTCAAGTATGTTAACTGTGAGACTGAATGATAAGTGCTACAACAGATATCCTTGAATTTCATTGTTTCTTTCCTTTACATTGCTATTTTGAGCTATTGTATGAAGAAGAAACCTTACCCACTCTTTCCTATTTTAGGAATTTATTATTTTCAAATATAGCCTTGTGAGTTTAGCTTAGAAATTCTGACATAATGCTGACTGCATAGTAATCTCTAAAAATGGAGATGACCTTTACCTCC
>BDUI01001492.1:61541-72243 GCA_002335545.1 Apodemus speciosus
GCAAACACTGTTGTGGGTAAAGGCTAGTCATACACCAGTAGACAGGGAATTGTTGAGCAGTTTAGAAAATTTCCTAAAACAAACTCTCCTGTAATGCATACCATCTATTAAGATAGTGTTTTTTCTTAAAGAAATCAGGAGCTAACCAAACTCTGCATATGGTACTCCTTTGAATGAGAGTGTATATTAGTATTATTCCTTTTGTGAAATAAGAAAAAAAGTGTTCTTTTGAGGTTACAAGTTGAGCAAGCAAACATTTAAATATAAAAAATTCAAAACAAAAACAAGAACAAACTAATGCAGACTTCAATGAACACTATATTTATCAGTTCTTGGAGAGGTAACTTGAAATTCTATACACAATATAGATCTCAGATCTCATTGTGTATATTTTAACAGATATATAAAATATCTTACTATGAAGTATTCTGCTTTTCCTTTTTTTTTTTCCAAGCTAAGACTAAACTAAAATAAATAACAGTATCTATTCAAAGTATGCGTTTTATCAAGTGGCTTAATATTGGCAAAGTGTTTTTATCTTACTCTCCCATAGCTATTCCTTGAATGACAATGATGAAATATAAATGCTGTTAAATCAAAATTGGGCAAATTAGACCGCAGTGAAGCAATCGTCAGGTCTTCTTCATAGCCTTGCCTGTAAATGATGTTTGCCTGGATGGTGAGCCATGAACATGTGTTCCTACTGTCAGACGATGTATATCATCAGTAGGAAACAAAGGCACTGTGAGTATAATAAAGGTCCTAGGAACAGATACCACAATGATGCAGTGTGTCCAGTACAAAACTAGTTCCTTACAGCTATGTGCTCCCTTATGAGGAAGATCTACTCTGAGTTCTTCTCTGTACGCAATTACAAGAGCTTTTGAAAAGCCCTGTGCTTCTTCTTTCTCTGCGTAAGACCTAGATTCAAGCGGCTACTCATAACATGATAGCACTTTTGTCACAACATCTGCTGTTCAAGGAGATCAAAGGGAAACAAATACTGCTGACAAACACAGTTCATCCATAACATTTTGACTTCTTGGGACACTTAATTARCTTTTAACACGAGCTCAGAAGTAGAGAGAAGTGGAAATCTTTTCTATGGACATATGAAACACAACCAAGTCCCCATCAGGGMCAGGCATCTTTTCCAACAACTCCACCTGCAGTCCCACTTAAATTCTGTTAGGAGGAAAGACTATAATGTTCCCACTGTCCCCATGATGAAGCCTCACTTATTTGTGATGAAAACGGTTTAGAGAGGCAACCTGAATAATCTAGCCAGTAACTATGGCTCAGTGTTTAGTATAAACATCAAATTTTCATATACAGAAAGGTGGGGTTTATTATAGATTTGTATTTAAAACACATAGATTTTGACTGTTTAATAGTTTTCTTAACTCCACCAATTGTTTCAAAATATTTGTACTTCTTAATACTAACGATCTTATGCCACAAGAATTTCACAATTCTCATTAATTTCAAAATTAAATTTTCCTGTGCTTTCCACACTTAAGTTCTCTCATCACTTTTGAAAAAGCTTAAATGTTCTGTGTTCACATGTGTATAAAACACATCTTCTAAGTCCAGTCTTTCTCCTAGCATGATGCCATAATATGTCATTGAGGGAAATATGTCCAACTACTTAGCTATCCAAGTAAGAAACTTTCTAAAGCATGATTTGTAAGACTGCTTTAAACTTTTTTCTTTTAACTACAGCTAAAGGCTTTGAAGATTTCTTTGAAACAACTGAAGAATGAACTTTAATTCATGTTTTTTAAACAAAGGTTATGTGAGACTTACAGCAGCCTTACAAAAGACGAATATCAGCAAGAATTGCACACGACACTCAGAGGGCAACTGACTTTCACATTTCTCTACAGGTATTATTTCCCATGAATAGGAACAAAGAGCCAAAACAGTTAAAAAAGCATATTCAAATGTGTGCATAAAAAGCCATGGTAAATGAATACTGTTTAGTTTGCTGACATAATTACTTGAATGTAATTTTTATGAGTCGTAGAAATCTCGGCATTTTCAGTGAACCAGATAATTAGACTCTGAATAGAACAGGGTCAGAATAATTAATACATCAAAACTAGATGAACTTTTTCTAATTATTTTTATTTAATCTCTATTATAATTATTGTTATACTCTGCTGAGCATGATTACCTCGTGTTCATAGATTTGAATGCAGTCTTAGAGTTGCATCCTGGGACTCTGTGGAATATTAACAAACCGTGGCCTGGAGAAATTAGAATGGTGTAGTTTCATGATGGAATTCTAAATTGGAATTTTCTATTTTTCTATATAGTTGCACAAAATTTGTACCATAATTATAAAAATATGAATTTTAAAACAAAAGTCTACTTTCCTTTGAAATTACTCTTCTCTGAATTGCAAAAAAATATTTTCTCAGACTTTTTAAAAGGCRTATGATCAATGATTCAATTCATGTGAACTTTCCAAAAAGATAGTTTCATTAAAATTTTCATTATTTGAGAGTTTTAAACATCATGATAAGTCTTAATCATAAAAGCAAATGTATCAACAGGCAGGGAAGATCATTACCAACTATAATTAAAGTATTCAAGTTCAGGTTGAAAAGTAATGGTGTAACTTTCTGGTTATGATAAAACTACGTGGCTGTGCCAGGCATTTGAAATAACGATGAAAATATTATAAATTATAACTGAAGATGATGTCCAGAAAGATAAAAGACTTCTAAGCTTCAAGACTCAAAAACATATAAAGCTATTTAATAAGTTATGCACAGTCAATCCATTTCTGGATAACTGAAATATGTACACTATAATAAGAAGAAGTTGAAAGTCATCAGAAGTTGTATCAGTTCAAGTCATCAGTGAGAATAATCGAGGTCATTTTAAACTGTCAGTTTGCACAGGTTAGGACTATTTAGTTCTCATCTTGGCATTATCTGATCATTTTCCCTACCCTTTGAAAGCCCACAAACTCATAGAACTGCACCAAGATGGAGTGGGGCAACATTGCAATATCAGACATATTACAAGGAAGGAAGCAATTTATTCTGTTTTAAATTTTCTAGAAACAAATTTGTCTCATACTCAGAGTACAGGACAACAGACATGGGTTGATATTYTGCTTAAGTTTGCAGAACCAAGCTATTTATGGGAATAATCCTATTAAGTAAATTATGGCACTCTTAGGAAGATATCATGTTGTTTTGCTCCTACACAGAAATGATATATATGTTGGAATATATATGGACACAAACTGTTGATGGAAACCAAGGAGATTAGAGGTAATGGAAGGTTGAGCAAGGGCAGTATGGGAACATAGGCCCACATGCAATATACTCTAGTGTAAAAACTCCCTTCTATAGCACAATACTGTCTGCCACAAATATACACAGTTAAATGTTTTAATTGTTTCATACTACAATTTTGGAAGCTTTTCATCAGGTTTGGAAAATCTAAGGATGACAAGCTAGCCAAAAGATCAGCTTTGTGAAACTTTACCTCATCTATAACTTCAAACTTGGTCTACATAATAAGTTCAGGGCCAGACAATAACCAGCTTGAGACCTCGTATCAAAATCCAACTAAGTAAACATGTAATCTATTGCTTTTTCTTTCTAAACAGGGAAGTAGARACATCGATTGGAAATAGGAGATGTACTATGTTTGAAGCACTAAGCACAAACACGAATCAGGAAGAACTGAAAATTATCAATGATGCTGCAGTTCAATGATGGAACATTCAARAGTCCATCATTTTACTTCCCAGCACTGAAAGCAAACAAGAGTACCGTTGAGTGAATTATACTTGAAGGAGAAATACCTCCATAGATTCGTCTATTTAAACACTAGGTCCCCAAATGGTGGCCCAGTTAGGACGACTGTAGAAGTTCAATGAGTTGAAGCCTTGCTGAAGAAAGTGRTTTCTTGGGAGCAAGGCCTGAGGTTTAATGGCCCACACAACTTCTTCTAGCCTCTGTGCTTTCTGACTCAACAACTAGACAAGTGAAGCATCCCAGAGGCAAAGCCCAGCCATCTTTCTGCACCTGGACACTGTGCTATYCTCGCCATGTTGGACTGTCTCAGTCTCTCCATACTGCAATGCGACATTATCCCTTTCTCGGTTAAGGTGCTTCCTGTCAGGCATTTGGTCACAGCAATGAGCCATGTTAATAACAGGAAAGTCTATTCCTTATTTAACRGAAAGAACTGTTAAATAAATCCAAAAAGAGAAATCTAAGGGAGAATAAAAGAGAGAGAAGCAAGGCTGACAGAAAACGTGAGAGAAAAGATCTGCACTAGAAATACTAAAGTTAGCTTCAAGTGTAATAAAACCCATAACTGAAACTGAAGGAAAATCAATAGCAAAGACAGGTGTTCTCTTAGGAATCAAGAATGTGTCTAATCATAATGACAATAACGATGTCCCATAAAAATAAAATAAAACAAAATATTATCATCTTCATTGAATAAAAGCAAATGAAGTCAAMGGATCACAAATAATGTCAACACTACCAATCAAAAAACAAAGGAAAACAAAATAAGGGCATTGTTTGAGAACAAAGATGAAAAGGACTCACTAATTCCTACAAAAAGTGACAGAATTTAGAATAAAGTTAAGGCCTTCAATTTCAACTTTAAAGAAAAAATTACAATCATTCATGTAAGAGTCTAAAAATAAATTTAAAGTTACTGTCTTCAGGTTTTATATAATGCAAAGTGCCAAAGCATTCTGTTACAAATAGAATTAGATTTTGACATAAAGATATCAAATCCAAGAGTATTTTAATCAAGATTAAATTGATCTGCATGCTAGAATAAAATATACCCCTTGTTCTCAGGGACAGACTACTTACAGCGTTAACTATGCAGAGATTCTTTGAAATTTGCACCTACAGATGTTTTTCAGTTGGCTAGGAGATTAGTATATGAAGATATGGAAAATTCATATATTAGACATTATTCTGATATTTAATTTTACTGACTTAAAATAAGCATAAATTAACCTGATCCTTTGAAACTCAGTGGAAAGCTTCCTGCAGAGAAAAGAAGTGGTAGCTGGAAAGGAACGGAAAGGAAAGGAAAGCTACAATAGAGAGACAATTGATTACATAAAGACAAAAACAATTAACTTTATAAATACATACTTACAAGCAGCACAAGCAATATATGATAGATTACTGTAAGAGGCTGTATCACTGGTAGTCATAAAGTGTAAAGTGGGATTATGAACATATGATAAATTTCAAACAAGAAAATATAATACTCACCAGCAAATTATTTATAAAGTAGAATGTTGTCTTACAGTTTAGCTTACATAAATTTAAGATAAAATACAACAGCAAAGTTTTTCAAACTAAATACTCTAAAGAACAGATTAAAGATAAAGGAAAAGATATGCTCTTGAAACACTCAATATTCAGAATTCATGAAGCAACAGCTCTGTATTACAGAGTTCTTTCAGAAAACAAAATCTGTGGCRTCTTTTTTTCACGAGGATCAGTAAACAGATACACAGCTCAGTTTGGACTCATGAGACAAATGATTTGCTAGAAATATCTTAGACRTGAGTTATGTGTCGCCCCTATGTAAGCATGTATTTTCAAGAGGTTACTGATACTTTGCTGAGGGCAGTTTTTATAAATACTGTATTGTCTTCGCACAGTAGCTTCAAAATTTACGTAAATAATCACACATAGCACCATCTATCATCTCCTATGGTGAGTTATGCATATTTTTCATAGAAGAATAAATTAAAGTGAGGGATTCAGTTGCTGAGTGATCCTACCTGTGATGTTTTTAAGTTAGGATTGAACTGAGACATTTGCGAGCTAGACTACTAAATTCACTCAGGCAACTCTCGAGGTTGCTCCATCATAGGCAATAAATGGCATAGATCTGAATCAGTTTTGCTCTAATCTGCTTCTCCTTGAGGTGGCATACACTGGCTTAAAATAAGCACTAAATAAACCATTGTCAGATGCCTGAATATTTGATGATAATACATTGCAAAAGAAACTAAGAAAGAAACGGCAATAAAACAGAGTTGGACCAACAAGTTGGTTTAGGGGGTAAGGGTGTTTGCTGCCAGGCCTAATGATCTGAATACCATCCCCAGAAATCACATGGTGGAAGAAAAACTGCCCCCCAAGAGTTATCTTTCTATCCCACATGCATGTACACTCCATACGAGTGTACACGCACACATGTGCACATACGAGTGCACGTGCTCTCACATGCACACACACACATACAATCACACACATATATACACACACACAGGAATAAAGAGAGAGAATCAATTAACCGATTAATAAATAAATGTAAGAGAAAATTTGAAAAGCATCACTGCCTGCAAAAAAATTATGACRCAGTACAGAATGCGGAGTAGAAACTCCAAATATGAAATATTGATTTTAAATGTAGCACCTTTGTCCTTCGAAAAGCAAGTTAGCTGCCAAGAATATAAACTGTTTTGAAAATGTATTTCTTACTTTGCCTGCTTTTATTTTTACATCTTTTTTCCTCAGTATATTTGAGTTATATTTTAAGAAAATCTCATTTGTGCTTTCAAATTATGAAATTTCAAATTTCGTCTAAAAGTATTTAAATGCTCTCATATATACTTAAAAGCCTGTATGTTTGTGTGTAATATATCTATATTGAATTCATGGATTTTTATTAATATTTTACTAGGATTCTGTCTCCTTTTAGGCTTCAGATATTAAATGCCCCTCCTGGGGGTCTGTCAGAGCATATTAATTCACAGGGGGCAGGGAAGAAAATGTTACTGGACACCTTTCATTTCCAATTGGAAGCTGTGTCCTGTTGGTTTGTATGTCTGCTTCTTCAGCTACTCTTTAAATCATAAAAAAAATCTGTGAACCTTTTAATGACCTCAGTTAAAAAACATTTTTATTTACGTAGCTTCAAGAGCCAGTGGGAACACAGACTTCCAGGAAGGCTGGCTCGGCCCAGAGAATGAGGAAGCAGCTAAGAACAAATATTAACCAAGTGAAGGCAGCCTGCTGGAGCCAAAGAAGAAGCAGAGGCAAGTTAGGAATGCATACGCTTTATTGTACTAAGAATTCCCCTTTGGCAATGCCCAGGGAAACACACAGGCTAGAAAGGGAGAAGATAACCCGAAATATGTACAACTATCATGTGGCAAGACATATATTGAGTATTGTTTTTGTATTAAAGGCTTGAAAACACGGCATGACTGTATCACCTGCATCAGAATTCTTACTTTTTGTAATTGATGCGCGCACTTTACATTAAAATTAAATAAATGTAACCTCGAATGTTAAACTCTYTGTATCTTTGTTCTGGAAGAGCTTTGCTCCGTCATTCTCTAGTGTGCATCCCTTATTCGTAGCAAGTGTTCTTGTCACATAATTCATGAGCAGTTACCAAGATGTGTGGCTAAGCCACAAAATTCCCCATAGGGAGGCATTGGTATTTTTTATTTGTTACGTTCATTCTTGAATTTAACTTATAAATGTAGACCAGGCTGGCCTCCAGCTGGCTATGTTGCTGAAGACGGGTTGTAGTTCCTGAGCCCCATGCCTCACTTCTTGGGTGCTAGCATGACAGATGTGTGCCCTGCCATGTCTCGCTGTGGTCACCCATTTTTAACTTTCTGTTTCCTAAACAACTTAAGTGAAGTGCAACAGTCACTGCTGTACATTAATTTGCAAACATAAAGATATCAGGAAAACACCAGTTTGCATGCAATTTTAATAAACACAGCACCACCTCCCATTTCCTTCCAAGNCAGTACAGAATGCGGAGTAGAAACTCCAAATATGAAATATTGATTTTAAATGTAGCACCTTTGTCCTTCGAAAAGCAAGTTAGCTGCCAAGAATATAAACTGTTTTGAAAATGTATTTCTTACTTTGCCTGCTTTTATTTTTACATCTTTTTTCCTCAGTATATTTGAGTTATATTTTAAGAAAATCTCATTTGTGCTTTCAAATTATGAAATTTCAAATTTCGTCTAAAAGTATTTAAATGCTCTCATATATACTTAAAAGCCTGTATGTTTGTGTGTAATATATCTATATTGAATTCATGGATTTTTATTAATATTTTACTAGGATTCTGTCTCCTTTTAGGCTTCAGATATTAAATGCCCCTCCTGGGGGTCTGTCAGAGCATATTAATTCACAGGGGGCAGGGAAGAAAATGTTACTGGACACCTTTCATTTCCAATTGGAAGCTGTGTCCTGTTGGTTTGTATGTCTGCTTCTTCAGCTACTCTTTAAATCATAAAAAAAATCTGTGAACCTTTTAATGACCTCAGTTAAAAAACATTTTTATTTACGTAGCTTCAAGAGCCAGTGGGAACACAGACTTCCAGGAAGGCTGGCTCGGCCCAGAGAATGAGGAAGCAGCTAAGAACAAATATTAACCAAGTGAAGGCAGCCTGCTGGAGCCAAAGAAGAAGCAGAGGCAAGTTAGGAATGCATACGCTTTATTGTACTAAGAATTCCCCTTTGGCAATGCCCAGGGAAACACACAGGCTAGAAAGGGAGAAGATAACCCGAAATATGTACAACTATCATGTGGCAAGACATATATTGAGTATTGTTTTTGTATTAAAGGCTTGAAAACACGGCATGACTGTATCACCTGCATCAGAATTCTTACTTTTTGTAATTGATGCGCGCACTTTACATTAAAATTAAATAAATGTAACCTCGAATGTTAAACTCTYTGTATCTTTGTTCTGGAAGAGCTTTGCTCCGTCATTCTCTAGTGTGCATCCCTTATTCGTAGCAAGTGTTCTTGTCACATAATTCATGAGCAGTTACCAAGATGTGTGGCTAAGCCACAAAATTCCCCATAGGGAGGCATTGGTATTTTTTATTTGTTACGTTCATTCTTGAATTTAACTTATAAATGTAGACCAGGCTGGCCTCCAGCTGGCTATGTTGCTGAAGACGGGTTGTAGTTCCTGAGCCCCATGCCTCACTTCTTGGGTGCTAGCATGACAGATGTGTGCCCTGCCATGTCTCGCTGTGGTCACCCATTTTTAACTTTCTGTTTCCTAAACAACTTAAGTGAAGTGCAACAGTCACTGCTGTACATTAATTTGCAAACATAAAGATATCAGGAAAACACCAGTTTGCATGCAATTTTAATAAACACAGCACCACCTCCCATTTCCTTCCAAGYTAAAACACATTCAATTCTGCTTCAGTTTGTCAATCTGGAAGAGCAGTTCCTCCCCAAGTGTGACTATGAAGGTGTGAACACACGTGTCTATACACAAAGTCACACCAACTGTATTCGTTTGTGTTTTCAATTCATAATAAGTATTTGAAGATTTTGAAATAGTTTCTTGCCCTTTTATATCTCTAATAAGTTTACAAGTTCCTATTTGTACCTGTAAATATATTTTTGACCAAATGTGTTTGACAGGTCTCAAACATAACTAGAATAGAGCAGACAACAGTACACAAGGTACCTAGGTCTTGTTTTCAACTGTGCAAAATTTCAACTCACTCCAGATCTTAAAGGTATTAGGCAAAGTCCCATGGGGAGGGAGTGAGTATGTCCTCTCTGGTTACGAAGAATATCCTTTTCCAAATGTATATGATTAATTAAGGCATTGTATATATGTATGGCTTGCTGTAGGAAGGAAACACAGGGAAAGATTTAAAAATTGGCTTTATCCTGTCTAGTTTGTCAATCTAAACAGCATCTATGTGTGTGTTTCCTCTCTCAGAGAGGCCTAGGGTAATAGAAAGATGCAATAGTTATTAGTTATTAGTTATTAGTTTTAGCCATAGATATCCTTCAATTATGAGAATTTTGTCCTTGAGTTCTATTTACTAAGAAAAGCACATGAAACAGATCAAGGTTTCTGGAAGTTAAAGTAGGAATAAATTTCCCAAGAGAAAGGAAATATGTATTCATTGTTTCGTTGTACACATTTGTAGAATATTGTTTCACTGTATTGCTCTAAGCTCCTTACTGTATTAATGAAAAGAAGACAAGATCACCCCCTTCATATGAACTAGAAAAGCTATTTGCACTTAGGTGCCTTATAGTCAGATGGATACACTTTAACCCATATTTCGATGAAAAAAGATACTATTCTAGCCTGTGGTAAGGTCTCACACCTTTATAATTATTCTTAAACTTTGAATTTATAAGACGTCAAATGTCTACACATTTATCTCCACACAATATTTGTTGCAAAACCTTCACTACCATACATACATCTAAACTTTTTCCAAAATATTTTCTCTTCTCTTTATCCATATGTAACAAATGGATCCTGGAAAACGGGAGCATTCTTAGCTCACTGTCTCAACTGCATTCTTGAATGCAGGTCACCAGCGGGCCTGGGGAAGATCTGTTTTAAAGAGGTGCTAAAGAGAGGGAAAGGATGGCACCTCTGCTAGGTGACAGACAACAGTATAGTGAATATTTGGGTTGTCTGCAAGCTCTCACAAGCAGAAGGCATGAAGGCGATTCTGCTGGTACCTGCTTTATTTTCTTACATTTTATTTTACCTTTTCTTCCTCCTGCACAGGTACCTACAGTTCAGTGGTTGGGAATAAGGGAACATTGGTTACTGTCTTAGGCTCAGAGGAAGTCCAAAGGCAAGCATTGCAAAGAGGACACATGTTGCATCGTAAAAGTTACACAAGTGTAGTTGGCACCTGTTTATTCGAAGAAACTT
>BDUI01001492.1:105144-131908 GCA_002335545.1 Apodemus speciosus
CTCTCTCTCTTCCTCCCTCTCTTCTCTCTCAGTCTTTTGTGTTTCATTTCCTCTTACTATTCAGAAGAGAAGAAAAAATCACGAGCAAAGAAAAGACCAATGGGGATGATTTTGTTTTAAATCTGTACAAAGTGTGCACCTTTGTAGTCGTCACCAAGGGCTAAATGCAGTGTACTGTGCATTTGCTTTGACAAACTGTCGATACAAGCATGAGAAATTTGGGAGTGGGAGGAAGAAAGGACACGGCGTGCAAGTGTGAGCTAAAACCCAAGCAGGCTGGCGCCACAGGAGCCGGGCCCTTGGACGGACAACCTGTCCGGGCACTCAGAGTGGCAAAGCTGTGAATCATCCTCTAAAGCGTCTCAGTCCACTAAAACTGGCAAGAAGTGTTTGTCAAGGAACAGAGGGAGGGGAAAACAGAGTGGCTAAGGCTGGGTGGCAGTCACGCACATCTTAGCTCTCACCCGGCAGTGACCTTCGTATGTTTTCATGTTTATCTAAAGAAAGATAAAAGGTATGATTGCTCAGGAATGAAAACAGGGTTAACATTCAGACGGAGGAAAGCAGAAACAGCAGTTTAAGACGATGAGGGAAATGTAAACCAGCCTTGAGAAGCGCTGACATTAGCCCCCTCTCTCTCTCTRCAGAGGTCATGCTTATATTCTATTGAAACAAATAGGATCAACTGGGCAGACGGTTTTGATCATGGGAACCAAAGCTATCCTAGGTATATATCTTACTGTCAGAATTTGTAAGTTCCTAAAGCTAACTGCACTGTTCTATGCGGGACAAATGGCTTCGAATTCTCTGAGGCAAAGGGGTTATGTATGTTCTGGCACTGAGACAGCCAACTCAAGAAAACACAAAGATTTGGTTATGATAAATGTATGTAATTTCGTGTTTTGCTGTAAAAGGGATTAGAGAAGGTTCCAGAAAAATGTAACGAGGGGCAAAAGCAGAGCACTCTCTCTACAGTTTTAAAGACAGAAGCTGAATCAGCAGCGCAAAGCCTTTGCTTACAGAGACTGAAGACCTCTGCGCCTTTCAACCAGATACCTGGAGGTCTAAAGTCATGCATACTTCCGGTGCTCAGTCACAATGAATTCTGACCTTCATTTCCTTAAGAAAAGTATTATGAAAAAAAAAAAGCCAAGATCAAGTTGCCATGAGATAGCTTATGGGAAATTCACAAGCATGGAAATAGATTATGGCATATACAAACTTGCCCCCATCACAGGATTGCCATTGAGGAAGAACCACACACAGAAAGGAGTAGTTAAATAAAATATAAAAAGAATGGGAAAAAAAAGATCAATGTGCCATTTGACACAAAGTAAATCATTACTTTCTTGTGGATTGCAACTACCTTTCCTACTGTCAGTTCTATTTCCCATCATGCCCTTGACCTTGGAGGTCAGCTGTCATTGGAAGACGAAGCTCTGAATAAACAGAGAACACCCTCTGGTGTCTCTTATCTCTGCATTTGGCCTCAAATCTCCGGGCGGAGTTTTAAATTATTCATCCTCTAGTGCTCTCTCGGAGTTACACATCTCCATCACGGACTCCCCCTTCCACCTCCCCGTTTGTGAGTGAAGGCGGTATCCTTGGGAACCTTATCAGAGATCGTAGATTCAGGCTCCAGAAATGAAATAAAAGAGGAAATTGGCTGAATTAGCATAAGAGCAGTCAGCCTGGAGTTGAATACACACATCACCCGGGAGCACTGCGGGCTTCTCTTATCAGCAGCTTTTGATCACCACTTTCTTTTATATATATATATACATTCTTTAATTCCATCCAGCCCACCTCTTTGTTCCAACTCATATGAGGCAACATATGAAATCAGGGTGGATGGCACAAAGTCCTGAATACTTTTCAACACTTCCAACCTTTCCTTGGCTCAAGAAAAGTAGTATAAATAAAACGTTCATTTTTGAAGATAGCTTTTATAGTAGAACTCTTCTCTCCTGCCCCCAGGAAAATAGTTGTGATTTCTAAGAAGGGGGGTTGTAAATAGTTAAAGTTTGATTTGAAGGGCTTTGCGGCAGAAGCCAGGCTATCATTCAGAAAAAAAAATTATCTAAGACATAGTTTACATAAGAGCAGTGAATTTCCCTTCTCTTCTGGACCAGAAGAGCAGCATGCAATGAGAGTTTTTGGGTTTTTTTTTTTTTTGACTAAACTTTATTCATTTTATCTTTTAAATATATATTTACCAGACCTTCTTTTAGAATATATCCCGATTAAGGTTATTGGCATATTTTGTTTTATCTCTACAAATACTATCTACAAATTGCCATTTTTGAAGATCCTTTTTGTAAGGTGCTATGTACCACATGGAAATATGATAATAACAAACACAGGTATGATTAAGTTTATTTCCTAAATTTTCTTCATAACACAAGAATCACTAGATGTGTCCAACACACTTTTATTTTGTGTTCAATATTTTCTCCCCAAATTGAATAACACCTTTCTGTTTTCCTGGAAAGAATTGTTGTAGGCAATCATAACATAGGACAGTGGTAAAAGAAACAAGTTTGCTAAAACTTTCAAAAATCAACCTCGGTGGTACTTTATATGGTTTCAGAACAGATAACATACTAAATGTTCTGGGGGTTATACTGCTTGGTGAGTGATATTATAATTTATAACATTTAAAAGGCTTACTACCCTATTAGCAAACAATAGTAATTAGCATTGCTTCCTAGCCTGCTGTAAATGTGGGTATGAAATGTTTTACTTAGCAGTTTCCAATTTTCTTGTACATATTTATTTTATGCAGTCATCATGATATAATTACATAGCAAATGTGTTATTTGTATCTGCACCAGTAATTTAAAAGGGAGATACTAGATCTTAGATGGTTCGTATGACTTGCAGGTAATTTGGTGAGAGGCAGAGGCAATATCTACCTCAGTCATTCTTATACTAAGGTCTGTTCTACAGTTTCCCTCCTCTATTATAAAATGAACCATCAGAGGAGAGATCACTGTCACTTCCAAGTCAGGTGTAGAAACGGTTGAGTGACATATTGATAAACTAGAAAGCCGGAGCCAGGTTTTGGCAGAATTTCCAAACTGCCAGTCATGAAATGCCACATCTTTCTCAGGAAAGATTTCTAAGATGTTACAGACTTGCTGGGTAATTTCAACTCAGAAACAGAACAAAACGTGCTGACTGAAATGAGCCAACATTTCCATTACTCCCAGACAGTATTTTGATAGTTGAAATAAAAAAAGAAAACAAGTTATTGTTACMGTATACAAATTCCACTAACATAGTGAAAATGTCTTATCAAACAAGGTGTCAATTAGTAAGATAGGTCATTAAGAATCTGTGTAATTCTGCATAATCAGCTATCTCATAAGTATTTCTTCAGTGCCTATTATGTTCATAGTCAGGAAGTCCACCACGCCACACAAATCATCAAGAAAGTGGCTTTATCTCTACATCTATATGTTTAAAGAGAATGATATAGTGAAAAAATCTTAACTCAAAAAATAAAACCACTCAGTCCAATGCTATGCATARCACAATAAGCAATYGGTGTATAAGCACTGTGCAGAATAAGCAAGCGGTTTTCAGCCATTCTACTTCTCTGTATACATTAAAGTGGACTAGTGAGGCAGCTCAGCAGTTAAAGTGCTTTTCAGCAAGCCAGACAACTATAGAGGAATCCTGGACCCACGTGTTGAGAAAGAAGCATGTATACACACACACACACACACACACACACACACACACACACACACACAAAAGAAATCAAGTGACCTAGTGAATTAAGGAAGCAAGAAAAATAAAAAAAAGGATAGGAAAACTATTTTATTTTTGTTTTTCAGCAATATGTATCCTTTAAAATAGAGACATATCTGTCTGTCTCTGTCTGTTTCTGTCTGTCTGTCTCTCCCTGTTTCTTTTCCTGTCTCACGTGTATGTGTGTGTGTGTTTGTGTGTGTGTATGTGTGTTATGTGTGACTACTAATAAGGCCAGAGAAGAATGCTGAATGTTCTCCTTTATGCTTCTGTCTTGCTCCTCTCAGACAACAGACTTGCTTACCAAGCTTGACGTCATACATACAGCCAGCAAACCCCAATAATTTCTCAGTCTCCATCCTCCACAAAACTGGGCACACAGGCCCAGAAATGGCCTCCCTCAACTTATTACAGGGATGTTTGGGGTTTCACCTCAGGTCCTCATGTTTCTACAGCAGGTATTCATGTCCTGAGCCATCTCTTCAGATCCAGTTTTTATGCCCAAATAACACTTAATGCTTAATGAGTGGTACCGCTGTGGTGTGGAAGATGGTTTTCTAATAGTTTGTACGAGTTAGCTCATTTACTTCTGAAGTCACCAGATTAGAACGGGGATTGCTATTCATTTCATTTTACAGAAGAAACAGAGTTTCCCAACATACTTTTAGATAATTGTACTGGCTGGTTTTGTGTGTCAACTTGACACAAGCTGGAGTTATCACAGGGAAAAGAGCCTCCCTTGAGGAAATGCCTCCATGAGATCCAGCTGTAAGGCATTTTCTCAATTAGTGATCAAGGGTAGGAGGGTTCCTTGTAGGTGGTGCCACCCCTGGGCTGGTAGTCCTGGGTTCTATAAGAGAGCAAACTGAGCAAGCTACGGTAGCAAGCCAGTAAGAAACATCCCTCCATAGCCTCTGCATCAGCTCCTGCTTCCTGATCTGCTTAAGTTCCAGTCCTGACTTCCTTTGGTGATGAACAGCAATGTGGAAGTATAAGCTGAATAAACCCTTTCTTCCCCAACTTGCTTCTTGGTCATGAGTTTTGGGGCAGGAATAGAAACCCTGACTAAGACAATACTTATTAAAGTTGACATTGTGGTCTGGTCATGGATGGTGGCACAAGCCTTTAACCCCGGCACAGAAGCAGACAGATTTTGGGGGTCTACAAAGTGAGTCCAGGATAGTCAGGGCAAAAACTACACAGAGAAACTCTGTCTCAAAAAAAAAAGCAAAACAAAACAAAAACAAACAAACAAAAAGCGAAACAAACCCTACCACAACTACCACCACCACCAACAAAGGGGATCACAGAGATGACTCAGTACTTTGGAAGACTTGCTGCTCTTGCAGAGGACCCTGGTTCAATTCCAGAACCCACAGTGTAGCTCTCAGCCCTCTGTAACTCCACTTCCAGGAGATGTGATGCCCTCTTATGGCATGAATGTGATTATTAGACATACATGCAGAAAAGGCATTAATTCACATAAAATAAAATTAAATGTCTTAAAAAGAAATATGAAAATCACATTAAATCCACTTTCAATCCTATAAAGTATAATGTATGTTCTATTTATATGACAAAATGTATTTAATGGCTCTTTTATATTGAATAAAATGCATGTATATGAAAATTTCAATGATTCTGAAATAAGAACATTGGTTTATTACATTCATATCTGTAAATATTTGGATATCACACTAGTCACTTTTGTAAGACTGGATGAATCTTTCCTTTTGAAGTAAAATGACCTAGGCATTTAATTATATTAGCATTTTGAGACATAGACCTCCATTTCTTACACATTTAGTTTTCCCTCTGTAATATGTGATGACATACTAAGGCATACCATTGACTTGCCTGTGACAGGCTCTCTGTAGCATGCCTGATGCGGTGCTGTCTCACTGCAGAGCTCTGGATAGAGGGTTAGGAGTGGACACTTAGAAGTGCATCTGCTTCTTCCAGAGAACGAAAGTTCAGTTTCCAATCCACTGTAGGATGTTCAAAACCACATGTAACAGCAGGTCCAGAAGATTTGATGCTTTTTTCTGGTCTCTGTGTGTACCCTTGCAATTGAGGCATATATATAGACAGACAGTCATAAACATAAATAAAGACTAAACTCTACTTTTAATAAAAGCAAGTTTTGCAGCTCATTCTGCTTTGATTAGTACTCACCATTTCATTGACAGTTTGATTCAATCCATTTCTACTGATTTTTTTCCCAAATTTCTGACTGTCAAACCTTATGTTTTCTAGGGAGAGGAATGAACTACAATTCTCAAATTTCATCCTGTAGTTTTAGGTTCTGATCCATATTGTATTACCCTTACGCTTATTTTCTTCATGTATATGTGAAATCTTTGTAAAATTTGTGAGGGATACCATTTGTGTGGGAGGGGGAGGGGAATAGTGCTCACGCATGCGCATGTTCCCATACATGTGTGTGCTAGAGATTGACTTAGGTGTCTTCCTCAATCACTGTCCATCTAAGGTTTCAAACTGAACCTGGGGTTTTCTGATTTGGCTAGACTAGCTTGCCAGGAACTTCCCAAAATCTGTCTTCCTCTGCTTTTTAAGGGTGCCATTTTGCAAGTCTGTTCTGGGGATTGAACTAAAGAATTCATCCTTGCATGGCAAGCACTTGACTTAGCTGTCTCTGAAGCCTAAATTACCTTTTAATGGTAACTTAGTCTTTGTGTGTATATGTGTAGTCTTCACGTTGATCTTAGAGTGCTACTAAAGCTTGTCCATTTATCTCCTATACTGGCTTTACCCCCTTTATCATTTATTATCATTATAATGGTTTCTCCAGGATAAATTCTCTGCATGTTACTAAAATTGCTTAGTCATGACACAATCTGTCATGCACAGAAGATACTTTCCCAAACTTCCAACTCGTGTCTTCTGACTTCTTCAATATTGAATTTACCTTGATCTCTCATAATTTCTGCTCTCTGGCTAAAGGAGATAGGCCTTTACAATGCAACGAGGGTCTTCCATCTTTCACAGATATTATTCTCTAAGATAATATTTGGGTAATATGACAGGCAACATCTTTTGGGATAGCCTCTGCTCCAGTTGTTCAGGACCTACATGAAGGTTAAACTGCAAATCTGCTACATATGAGTCGGGAGACCTAGTTCTAGTCTATGTATGCTCTTTGGTTGCTGATTCAGACTCTGAGAGCCACATGGGTCCAGATTAGTTGACAATTCTTCCAGTGTGGTTCTTATCCACTTTGGGACTCACAATTCTTCCTCCTGTTCTTCCCTAAGAGTCCCCAATTTCTATCTACTGTTTGACTGTGGGTATCTGAATCTCTCTGAGTCAGATGCTGGTTTGACCCTCTCAGAGTTTGCCATGCTCCTGTTTTCAAGCAGTATCATTAACAGTATCATAGATTGGCATTTTCCCATGGGGTGGGTCTTCAGTTGGGCAGATTGTTGGTTGTCCATTCCCTCAGTCTCTGCTCTCTTCCTCCATGCCTACATTACTTGTAAATAGGACAAATTTTGAGGGTAGGTTGGTGTCTCTATAGCTCCACTGGTGCTCCTGTCTGTATACACGTGGTGGCCTCTTCAGGTTCCATATCCCCAATGTGGGCCACCCCCATTGTTCTCGGACACCTCCCTTATCCCAGAACTCTGTCTCATCCTGTAGTGCTCCCTACCTCCCCAACGCCATCAGTTGCAGATTTTCATTTATTTTTATGGCTATCTAGCCAGCCCTCCTGTCCATCCCCACAYGTGATCCTGAATCCTCCATTCCCCTCCCCATGCCCCCTTCCTCCCAGTTCCTTCCCTCCATCTGCTTCTTATGGCTATTTTATTCACCTTCTAATTGAGATTCAAGCTTCCTCACTTGGGCCTTCCTTCTTGTTTAACTTCTTTAGGTCTGTGGGGTGTAACTTGGTAAATATTATTTTATGGATAATATCTACTTATAAGTGAGTACACTCCATACATGTCCTTTTGGGTCTGAGTTACCTCACTCAGGATAATATTTTCAAGTTCCATTCATTTATCTGCAAATTCCAGGGTGTCTTGGTTTTTAATAGCCAAATAGTATTCCATTATGTAGATGTACAACATTTTCTTTATCTATTTATCAGCAGAGGGACATTTGGTGGACATCTTAAGGCAAGCAAGAAGAGACAGTGAGATGGAGCAGTSGTTAAGGTCACTTGTTGCTGCAAAGCTAATGGGCCAATCTAATCCCCAGGGCACAGGTACAGAAAGGAGTGAAACTGCTAATATATATTGTTCTCTGACCATTACAGGACCATTGTGCCAGGCTTGCCCCTTCCTGCAGTAAATGAATAAATAAGTGCTATAATTTAAAGGAATAGATACTAGATTTAAGGTTGTTATAGAAGTCTGTTTGGACTTTAATAAGTAGGTCTATCTGTGGATGCCATTCTTGTGAACAAATAGGTTGAGAATACAAATGAAAATATTAAAATGGATTATGAAAATGAGATTTTATTGAAACAATAATAGGCTAATGTAATATATTTCCTTCATGGACACTTTTATGAAAAATTGTATACTTAGTAATTACTTTTAACATGATCATGTCAACAATCAAGAAAAAATGTCTTGACTAAGCTTTTTTATTTTTCCCTTTGAAGAGAATAAAAAGTGTCCAAAGACTTATCTCTAATAAAAACATTGTGCTTGCTTTTTTTGTAAAAGAGAAAGAAGTGACTTAAACTAGAGATGACATAATTTCAAGAGTTTTGTAAAAGTTGCATGAATTCATACTAGTACTTTAGGCATGATTTATTTTCCTTCAGTAAGTGACATAAGCTCATGATTTAATGGTTTTAGAAAAAGAAATTGCGGGCTTCTTGCCTTCAGGACAAAACACCATGACTCTTGGGGCTCCATTTTCAGCAGCTATTTGCTTTTCAGCTATTTGTATGAAGATTGGTGACTTCAAATGTGTGACAATGGAGTGAYGTCCTCTGCCACATGTGCTTGCATGTTGAAGGTGATATATGGATGACCATTGTTGACTCCTACATACTTCTGAAGAACAGAAATCTAGTTACTTATGCTACCACTGCTGAACCACGGATGGGCTGAAGAGCTGAGAAGTTAGTACTGGCAGAGATAGAGCTAAGGGCTTAGACAACAGCTCTGTTAGGTTATAGATGAGAAGAGCAGCTGAGTTTCACCTCAGAAACAATTTTGTAAGAAATCACAAGAACATTTCAAAGTTACTTTAATTTCTCTTCACATTGTATACATTTTTTGCATGTCACTAAATGTTCCATGTTATTAATGTAATCACTACACAATCAACCATAATGTAGTCACTATACAATCAGCCATACATAGAAGAAACTTTCCAAAATTTCCAACTAGGAAAAGGACTGTTGGAGTAAAGGTGGCTTATATTAGATTTTATTTTATTTTTTTATTTTCTATATTCTTTGTTTACATTCCAAATGATTTTCTCTTTCCCGATTCCCCCCTCCCCATTAGTCCCATAAGCCCTCTTCCCTCTGCCCATTCTCCAATCAACCCCCTCCCACTCCACTGTCCTGGTAATCTCCTACATTGCTGCATCAAGCCTTCCCAGGACCAGGGCCCTCTCCTTCCTTCCTTCTTGGGAATGATTTGATATGTGAATTGTGTCTTGGGTATTCAGAGCTTCTGGGCCAATATCCATTTATCAGTGACTGCGTTCCATGTGTGCTCTTTTGTGATTGGCTTACCTCACTTAAGATGATATTTTCCAGATCCAACCATTTGCCTAAGAATTTCATGAATCCCACTTCTGACAAACACATTTGGCTGTTGTGATGTGGCACATACTTGTAGGATTTGCTGAAGGAGGCAGAGGCAGGGGGATCACGAGTTTGAGGCCAGCCTGGGCTATACATTAGATTTTATATAACAAGGAAAGTCAAAGCTTACAGGACATGGAAAGATAGATGATTAGACTGTTAAGAGCACTGRCTACTCTTTTTGGAGGAAAGAAATTAAGTTACCAGAAACCATATCCATAAACACTGGCAACTCCAGCTTCATGGGAGGCAACACCTTCTTTGCGATTCAACAAGCACCCAACCCACACACCTCTGTGCATATATGCACACACACACACACACACACACAAATAAAACACATGTACACATGCATACACACATATAAACACACACATAAAAACAGATACAAACATATAACCTCATGCATATATAAGCATGCATAATCACATTCAATCATTCGCAAATAAAATAAGATTAATCACAAAAAGGAACTTTGAAAGCGACATATGTTAGTGCTTCTAGACAATGGATTTTTCACTATTACTATGCAAAATATCATTGTTTCTCTAAACATATTATGTACTATTTTGTAGATAAGACAATTTTCACATTCACACACATATACTCACACACACATACACATATATATTCACATCTCCATAAAATCAGCTTATTAGGTATAATTGAGCTTTAAAGCCCTGAATATATTTAATATGCATAATTTTATGTGTTTGGACTTGTACATGTGCACACCAACAACCAATTAAATAGAAATTTCTATGATGCTCAAAGTTTTTGGTGCCTTGTTGTATATGCAGTGACTTACTATTAATAAAAACTTTAGTAAAATAACTTAGTTAATGGTACAATATTGTTAGCTGCAGATGCTGCATTATACCTCAGCTTGATAGAATTTATTCATCTGACCTAACTCTAACTTAAATTTTCTATTTACTAATCATGAACATTCTCTCTCTCTCTCTCTCTCTCTCTCTCTCTCTCTCTCTCTCTCTNCTACTCTTTTTGGAGGAAAGAAATTAAGTTACCAGAAACCATATCCATAAACACTGGCAACTCCAGCTTCATGGGAGGCAACACCTTCTTTGCGATTCAACAAGCACCCAACCCACACACCTCTGTGCATATATGCACACACACACACACACACACACAAATAAAACACATGTACACATGCATACACACATATAAACACACACATAAAAACAGATACAAACATATAACCTCATGCATATATAAGCATGCATAATCACATTCAATCATTCGCAAATAAAATAAGATTAATCACAAAAAGGAACTTTGAAAGCGACATATGTTAGTGCTTCTAGACAATGGATTTTTCACTATTACTATGCAAAATATCATTGTTTCTCTAAACATATTATGTACTATTTTGTAGATAAGACAATTTTCACATTCACACACATATACTCACACACACATACACATATATATTCACATCTCCATAAAATCAGCTTATTAGGTATAATTGAGCTTTAAAGCCCTGAATATATTTAATATGCATAATTTTATGTGTTTGGACTTGTACATGTGCACACCAACAACCAATTAAATAGAAATTTCTATGATGCTCAAAGTTTTTGGTGCCTTGTTGTATATGCAGTGACTTACTATTAATAAAAACTTTAGTAAAATAACTTAGTTAATGGTACAATATTGTTAGCTGCAGATGCTGCATTATACCTCAGCTTGATAGAATTTATTCATCTGACCTAACTCTAACTTAAATTTTCTATTTACTAATCATGAACATTCTCTCTCTCTCTCTCTCTCTCTCTCTCTCTCTCTCTCTCTCTCTTTCTGTGTGTGTGTGTGTGTGTGTGTGTGTGTGTGTGTGTAAAATTGTGAGACTTTATCTTTCCAGTTTTGAAAACCTGGCAGCTTTTTTCCCAATGTGCTTGACTATGTATCTTCAACCAAAGGAAACTTCTAGTTTTAAATTGTTGTCTTTTATTTATTATAAAGACAACATAAAGTCATATGCTTTGTTCTGACCCCCTTTTTCAAGTTGGATTGTTTTAACTACTGCTGCAAGGAGAAGTAGAGAGGGAAATGGTCTCAAGCCCAGCTAATAAGGATTCTCTGATACCTATGCCCATAAAACCCTTATCTAGCCTAAAAGCGCATGTAGCAGAAACGAATTGAAAGAGTAAGTTGAGTTTTCCCATCATCGCTGTCTGATTCGGAGTACGACAAGAGCAGAAAGTCAGAAGAGTGTTTATTTGTGGCTCTTCATAACAACTTCCTTCGTTTTTTATCCTAGCATCTTAACTGTTATGATGATGATGATGATGATGATGATGATGATGATGATGATGATGATGATCAGGACAGGGTCACCAAAACATTTACAAATAGGCTACAGGAAAGGAAGATAGCCCCCTGGGACACCGGCAAGCACCTGACATCGAAGGGGGATGCACAGGATCAGGGAGAGTCAAAATCTGTTGGCTTCCAATATGTGTCACAGAGAATCCTTATCTTCATGGAGCAGTTGATTTGATTGGGCAGATAACACTTCTCAGCAGGAAATACCAGGGGTGAGAAGTGGGGAAAGGAAAGCAAAGGGAAGAAAGAGAAGCAACGAAGGGACAGAGAACGCAAGCAATCCATTGTGTTGACTGTGTGGGAGGGTGGGAGAGCTAGACTAATTAAAGGGGGGATCAATAAGCTTTGGCACGTTCAGGTATGGTTCGAGAAACTCACATCGTATGAGTGGGTTTCTGAGATGTCTCGGGGCAAAGCAGCTGGTTGTCCTAGGTGATACATTTCCCTAATGTTTCTGGGGAATTGCAACTGTCCACTCCCCTTAGGCCACAAGACTCAGTGGTGTGTGATATCAGCTATGTTCTCTTTTCACATGACTTAGCAGCTACAAAATCCTGGCCAAGCCTTGCAGCAGTGTGTGAATCTGTGTCTTTAGGCACACACCCGTGCACGAGTGTATTCTCTCTCTCAGTTTTCTCTCTGCCTCTCTGTCTGCATGAATCCCGGGCTGTATCATGAAGACCATGAACTTTGCATGATTTGGGAGAGGGTCTCATCCTTTGGCAAGACTGGTGGCAGCTTGAACAAAGAGCATCGGTCCTATTCCCAGATCATTGGCTTTGCTCTCCCAGCAGCCCTCCTTTCTGTCTCCAGAATGCCAAGAAGGTCAAGTTCTTTGTTTCTCTTTAAAGCAACCGCATTAAAACATGTAACAAAAATACTTCCTTCTCACATGCTATTCTCCAGGCCTGTATCCTCCTGCTAGGCCACACTAGAGTGTGGATTGAAGTCCTAAGGAAGAAGTGTCTATCAACACATGAAATTATTGAATTCATACTAGGTAGGGAATAAAGTCTTTCTATTATACCTAATAAAGTATATGTGTTTTCCTTTCCTTAGTGTGGRATGTGGTTTGTCAGTAGTATATGTAATTGGTTCTCTCATACTGGGATGAAAGAAAAGATCATCATTTCCATACAAGGTGGAATCACAGATAGTTTATCTTCCTTCAATACATACTGAAATAAGTACTATTGTTTTGTTCGTTTTCCTGTCACTATGTCAAATAATTGACAGAAGTAAATGAAAGAAAAAGGGATTTTATTCTGGATTCTTGTTTAAGGATATACAGCAGATCATGGAGGGAAGATATAGCRCCTGGATTAGCCAAGCCCATGGCATAGGAGGAGTTTGGTCACATTGCATTAGCATAAAGGAATCAGAGAGCTGAAGTAGGAGCAGAGTGGAGCGACAATCCTCACAGGTGGACTCTTGATGACCTCCCCCACCCCCAGACAGTCATGCTGTCTGCAATAATGGTTTTACAACTCCCCCAAATAACTCTGACATCTGGCTGTAAGTATATTAGGACATGTTGGCATGCAGGGCATTTTACATATCAGGCATACCAAAATAAAGAACGGAGGAAGTAGATTCTCACACACTGAGTATATGGTCACATTGGTCAGTGATTCCAGAGAAGGCAACAGTAATAAAGTAAGCGTGGAAATTACTGCCTTGRTTTGCCATCTTGTGAGGGTTTCTAGGAAATATTGCAGCAGGGAAATGCAGGTGACTCCAGTGRACTTCTGCAGGGATGGGGCAGACTAGGAAACGGAGGAGGGAAAGGCAATCCAGGTTTCCGTGGAAGAGTAGAGAAGAAGAGAACCACTGAGAAAGAGTGCTCTGACTGTACTTACCCTTTCCCTTCAAGCCTTGACCTGAGGACAGGCAATAAGATCACATGCCAGGAGAGGGGGCAGAATCCATACAAGGCTAGAGAAAAATAAAACAAACACAAACAAAACAAAAATACCAAAGGATCTAAAACAAAATCATGATGCTTATTTTCCAACCATATAACTATATTTCCAATGTATCCAAATGGTGAAAAAAGGTTGGACATGTCTAATAATGATGCAAGTGACATAGAAAAAAAACAGGTGATAAAATACACCAGGTGTCATACCTAGTCTGTAAATACTAGTTCCTCAATGATATGTATTTTAATTATCAGAATCATGGCAATATTGTCCTACATTTGAAAGAAGGTACACAGATGAAATAAGTTAAAGTCAAGATATAGTNTTAGGAGAAACCTGTTGTCTAGTCGTTCCTAATTCAGAATGCAACAATTGAATTAGTAGATGACTGCATGATTCCTTCACTATCATCTTATATTTTTTCCTTAAAAGTAAATATGTTCTGTGTGGTGTTTTGATAGTATATGATTTCAGCATACTAAAACAGATGGTTCATATAGCAAAAAAGATATGTAGACTTGCTCTTTTAAACTTCTGCATAGGACTCCTTCTGCTCCATTGTGCACTGGTACAGTTYCCTAATGCTGGATTCTTAAGTTGTTGTTTGCAGTCTTATGTTGACACTTCTGGGTTTAGCTTGCATATACATTGTTTTCAACTTTTATAGAAAWGCCATATGGAAAGAATCTGTATTGTAACCATCTGTGATTGTGTCAAATACCATTCCATTGTATGAGAGTATACATTTCTATACAGAGTATATCACCAAATTTCTGGATATTTGTGCATCTCTTAAACAAGGAGTGGAGTGTCATTGTAGGGTCAACTTTCTTTTTACTTTATTGTGAACATGACCCAYTCTATCTTATAGCTGATGGATTCCACTTTTCTGCATTCATTTTATATCTTGAGATCTTACTACCTTATTCCCTTTCAGCCTGCTCCAGGAGATGTTGTTCAGTTTCTGTGATGTATCTTCATATCTTATTTTTCTGATGTTTAACTCAGGGAGATTTATAGCCATCCATAATGATTTTAAGGATGTTTTAGAGATTCAAGTCTAGGCTATCATCTGGCTTAGGTCTTACTCTAGGGGGATAAAATTTGCTTGGTTGGCACAGGCTTCTCCAAGTAAGATAATTATGATGATAGTAGTATCTTACCAGATGCTATCTGTGACATTTGTTTTTAGTAGCCAGTTATGGAATAGACTAGCATTTTCCAACAGAACTGAGCATGTATGATTGCTTCCCACAATAAGCTTTAATTATAATTATCTCTCATTTGTTTATATTCTATCTTCCATTCTCTAAATCAGTAGGCAGTCTTTTTCTGACCAGTATAGGGCCAGATGGTAACTATTTTAAGCTTTTCAGGCTTTCAAGTCTTTTTGACCATAGATTGTAGTAAACAAATATAGTTCAGTTCCAGCAAAATCTTAATTATAAGTTGGTAGTGGACTAGATTTGCCCTCCGAGTTATTATTTGCTGTCCCTTGCTCTAAATTCATCTGTTGAAAGGTGTGTGTGTGTGTGTGTGTGTGTGTGTGTGTGTACGTGTACACACAGATGGACATGTGGAAGTCTGAGATTGTTGACATTAACTATCTTCTATAATCTATCTCTTCAGCTTTTCTTTTGAGACAGGGTCTCTGCACCTGGATCTCATTAGTTAGGCTAGCTTGGGGATTTAATAGGGCCCATATGGATTCTCTTGTTTTGAACTCTCCCGCTCTAGGAGTACAGTTCTGTGCCTCCRTATCTGACTTTTTTCATGGGTTCTGGGTGTTAAACTCAAGCCTTCATGCTTACAGAGCAAGCCATTTACTGAGTTATGTCTCCAGTTCAATTAAGTCACATTTTTGTTTAAAATGTTGTTATAGCTTCTTAGGTTCCTTTGCTTTATCTTAACTCAATGACATCTTATATATTTGATGGAGTTTCTCCCTTTTGCATTTCTTGCACCTTTTCCAAATTTTATGATATGGATAGCTTAACTTTTTTATGAGTTTCTTTCTACCTATGTCCAGATACAAGAAATATAAAAACATTTTCACCTATTTTCTGGTTTTTGGAGCTCATTATTTCAACAGAAGTTGAAATTTTATGTGGAAAATAATTGTACAAAACAGTTTTTTTCTTTTAGTAGTCTCTGAAAATAGTGATTTTTTCAAAACACCGGCTGATCTTTCTTTTCTATATTCTTTGTTTACATTCCAAAGGCTTTCCCCTTTCCCAGTTCCCCCCTCACCATATGTCCCATAAGTCCTCTTCCCTCCGCCCATTCCCCAATCACCCCCCCCCMCMCACACACACACACACCATTTCTCTGTTCTGATACTCTCCTACAAAACTGGATCCAGTCTTTTCCGGACCAGGATCCTCTCCTTCCTTCCTCTTGGGAATCTTTTACACCGGCTGATCTTTGACTTTAATAATCAGTCAAGTTAATCRGTAGAATTCGTCAGACATAAAAGAAGCAAATTACAAGTATATTTAGCACATTTTAACAATTGCTACCGCAGTCTTGTAGACAGTTCCGTCCTGATGTGTCATCCTTTCAATAGGAGTTAGATGTTTAAGATACTGAAGTTCATGTTTGAGTCCTAGTTTCACCTCAGCAATCGCAAAGGTGTTGATGCTTGACGAGATGGTGACAATGGTTCATTGTGCATTGTAGTAGCTGTTGTCACAGAACAGACAGGAACTGCTGTCAGATATTCCTTCTTTTAGGTAAATATAACTGATTCACAAGAGACGGCTTCCTGTGGTGGTTTTGATGAGCTGTAAGGTGCCATCACATGAAGAGTGGGCATACAAAAGTAGAAACGGAAAGGATAGCAGACGAGAGGCTTTCCTTGAAAGTAGGAGGTTGTAGTTTGCCTGTCAGCTCTGCTGCTTGCCCTCCACAAGTAGGCTTGTAGAAGCTGTGAGCCAGCCAGCTCGGAAACAGCTCGCGGGCTCCTCCTGTGGCGCTCCAGTGCATCCTCAGTGGAAACTGCTGGAGCGGTTCTGTAGTTCCCATAGTACTTTACGCCTTGCCCCATTTCTACACGTGTAATAAAAGCAAGTGAGCTTGAGAATGTGGGGGGATTTTCTGGGCCCAACATTAGGTAGTGTGTACAAAGGCCATAAAAACCTGTTAGCATGCTCCACCAAAGAAAGATGTCCACTCCCTTTCAACAGAGGGAGTTACCCACTTCGCTCCAATACAGGAGCTTCTTGTCAGGGACATTAAGAGTGCCAGGAGAGTCCTTCTTGCTTCAGCAGCACACACATTAAAATGGGAAGGATACAAAGATTAATATGGCTCCCGTGCAAGCAGGACAGGCAGTTCTAGAGAAAAAGTTGTTACAAATACGGCAGAAAATGAAATGACCTTTTTGTTTTGAAATATACCAAGTGGATAAATAGTCTATGCTTAGAAGACAAAAGTTTTGATTGAAATCAAGTATTAATCTAATCATTTTAATCTAATGAAGATACTTTGTGTTTTTTATTCATAGCAAGAGACTTTATTTGCAGTGGTTGTTCTGTTTAATAAACCCTTGAAAAGTTTGATTTATGTTATCTGTTCTTCAAAATAACTCTGTAGACTGTGGTTACTTACTCGTTTAACGGATTTTGTTGTTAATGTTGACAGTTTCAAAGGTATATATACTGAATTTTAGTTACTCTCTTACACACACACACACACACACACACACACACACACACACACACACACTTCTTCACTGCTTCCTTTCTCCTTCCCAGTAAGCCTCCTTCCTACATTCATGTCTTCCTGTGCGTGTGACCCACATATTTACACAGGATTTGTGCATGAGCATGGCTGAGTTACTTACTAGGCGGCTTTATACCACCGAAGAGTGGCACTCCTTCCTCCAGCCACTCCTAACTTTGTAGTCCTCCAGGGACTTGTGAGGCCTCATGAACTCTTCCCCTTCTGTGATGAGAGTGTGATGGCCCTAATCTTGTGCAGGGAACCACGGCTGCAGTGAGTTTATATAGAAGGCATGTCCTGCTCAGAAAATGTTTTACATCTTAAATTCTTCTTGCCCTTTCTTCCATGGTGTCTCTTTAATATTGGGGGTATGTATATATGTGATATGCACATCCTTTTAACAGCTGAGCACTCCGTAGTCACCTACTCTCTGCACTGTAACCAGTTGTGAATCCTAGTATTTTAACCACTACAGAAAGGGCCTCCTTTGCTGAGGGCTGTCCTAGTCTATGAGTACAAATATAAGTCTAAAGAAGGCAGTTCTTACTATATCTGTTTAGCAAAATAATAATAGTAAGTTCTTCCCTTGGGACTGTGGCATCCATACATTGGGTTCATGGCAGGGCTTACAGACCTAGACAAGAGTTCTGTCCTATGGGGCAGGCCTTACATCAACCAGATGTTGCCCCCATGGCATTCATCCCAGCATTGCAACAATCGTGCCAGATCCATTGTTACTGTGGCTCAGAGTTTATCTCTGAGTAAGAGTCTTAAAGATTTACCTTCTAGGAGCCTTCGTGGAATCTCTCAAACCTACAGCTTCATCACTGCCTTCTGTCCATTTGCATCAGCTTACCTGACTTCACTGAAAATTAATCAGATCCCATTCCTGCAAACTCAGATTTACTTAAAATTATCTGTATCTTGAGACTGCTTCATAGGTTGACTGAATACAGATGTCGTGATGGTTAGTGTAAATTGCCTATTTGACAGAATCTACTTCGGGGATGAGCCTCCAGATATGCCTGTGGGGAATTATATTGATCATGCTGACATGTGAAGACACACACACTGTGGGTGGCACCACTCCATGTAGGAAGTGACCTGAGCAGCAGCCTGCAGTTGTCCTCTGCCTCGTGGTTGGATATGGTGTGACCAGGTGCTTCCCAGTCTGACACCGTGACCTCCCACTACAGACAGTGTGTACTTTTGAACTATGAACCAGAATAAACCCTTTCTCCTTAAGGTTGCATTTATCAAAGTATTTTATCACAGCAATAGGAAAAGAAATTAAGACACTTAAGAGTTAGAGGGGTTTTGTTTTGTTTTTTTGACACATTGTTGAATATAAATGACTTCTAGCTTTAAGAAAAAAAATTTTATTTTTAATTATGTAAATATGTGTATGATTGTGTGCATGTGGATGCAGGGTCCAAAATGTTCAGAGAGGGATTCAGAACTTCTGGAGCTGGAGTGAATCTCTGATACCTGATGTGGGAGCTGGAAACTGACCTTGGGTCCTTTGTAAGAACACTCTGTGCTCTTAACCACTGAGCCATCTTATCAGCTACAGCTTCTGCCTTTGTTTTTGTTTTTGAGAAAGAACTTAATAAAAACTGGCAGTGTTTACTAAATTCCTATGTAAATATCTTGTGACTCAGCAATGTAGTTTCGGTATCTGACCTACCAAATAATACCTGCCCAGCTACATAAAGTATCTCTTGAAAACATTTCTTACTCTATGTATTACAAGAATGAGAATGCCAGTACAAATGCAGGTTGTCTGTAAGCCAGGAAATTTTAGATTTCTTCTTCCAGAATCACAAAGGAGTGGGGGTTTGATAGGAATGTGGCAACCATTTTTACAGTCACTTTTCGATTACTTTAGGCACCCCATGGGTACTTTTTAGTATAACRACTCGTAAGTCTTTGCAGGCAGCCCTTAGGGATTGGTGTATCCTCTTTGTGATACCGATGAGGTGACTTGAGCTAGATGGCTGACCTCTAAAGAAGCATTGTGGCATCTGTGTGTCCAGCTCCTGTGTTATTTTGGTGCATCAGGAGAAGCACATTTATTTTAGTAACAGATTGTGAAAAACAACTGCAATGTCTATTTTTGTTATTTTTCTTTATCTTTCCCAGTTTACCCTTCTTCCTACTTAATAAGTCTTCTTACCATATCATCACACTTGGGTCATTCCATTGCTTAAAGAAGCTGGCTCACNTCTCATGTGCATCAGACCTCTTGTGTCTATAAAAACATCCTTTACTTAGATTGACAAGAGTTGTTGATAATATAAATTTCAGTTATTTGAGAATTCTGATTCTTACAGTAATTCATCATTTACTAGTATTTGTAAGGTGTTATGATTATATACTCATGAGTTCTCCAAAGTAAAATTATAATCAATTGCTCAAAATGGTAAAACTGTCTGAATTAGATTATCTTTGGCAGATTACCTTGGGAGATCTCTGTTAATAGTATAAAGGACACCTAAGATTTAATGATGACTTTTTAGAAGAAAGCAATGTATGAAATGAGGTGTTAGGTAATGGAGGGACAGGGAGGGGTAGGAGGAAGCAGAGAAAGGAAGGCAGATTTTAACTTGTGACTATATCAGAGAGTAGTTACACACAGGTTGTTGCAATGTTTTTGTAACAAATAATAATGAAGTTGAAATCTGACATTGTCAGACTGTCATTAAACAAAACAAAACAAAACAACAAAACAAAACAAAACAAAAACTTTGATCCAAACACCATAACAAGTTCCTAGAATGCCTGCTACCATCCAACAGCAGGGTCAGAGATTACGTTTCATGTGAGTGGCTCTTATGTCAGGCATTCAGGCTCCAGATAGAAGGCCACATATGCTATCTATAGCCATTAATTGAGGAGTTGAACCAGCTTATTTCGTGTGTCAGATTTTCAAACCTGATTACTTAGCATTTACAAATCCAGATGTGCTCAATTACAAGGCAGCTATGAAATATTTTTCTTTAACTTCTTAAAATGGTTTAAGGAAAACTCATCTAAGTAACTTACTCTCTATTTCTGATTAGTCTCCTCTTAGTCATGATGATTTCAATGATTCAATCCACATGGTACWGTCAGAAATAAAAATAATAATATGATATTTTTAAGATCTATTCTTAATTATAATTCTGGCTTTGGCTCCAGTTTGTTTATCTAACCTTAAACCCGGTAAGATTTCTTGCAACATAAAGCCCTGCCTAAGTGGCACCACACTGCACACTGTATCATTTTAATGGGCTCTCTCTCTCTCTCTCTCTCTCTCTCTCTCTCTCTTCTCTCACAACATTTTCTGAATACAGTTTGAGAAACAATTCCATTCTGGGTTGTTCCAGGCTCTCATTCTTCAAAATGACAATAAGTGCACAAGAACTTGCTGAACAAGTATTAGTGTCAGAGGATCTACACATTTTGAGAAAGAAGATGGAAGGATGGACACGTAGGCCCTGTCATCCCAGCTGACTTGGGACAGGGAATGTACCAAGAAATGTTTTCTCTCTGAAACATTTTTTATGCAACTAGAGAGCATAGCAGTAATATCTAAACATTAAAGTGATGCCTGCTATTGATATGGGTGGGTGTTAAGAGAAACCAAACATGAAGAATCATCATTGTTATTGTTCCTGGGGATAGATAAAATGCAACGGAATAGAACATGTTGTCTTTGTAGAAGTGGGCGATAGGAAACCGTGGTGCCAGTTTGGGTAGGAGGTGTGTCTGAACAGGTCCCTGGAAGCTGGAGATAACATAAAAGATGTCAATAAGAAGGTACTTACAGAAGATACTCTATGAGGTTTTGCATCAGATGTGATCTTCCCTGTCTCTTGGTAGGGCTTTTGAATGGCCCCTTATTCACTGWGAAAAACACAAGAGAGAACACTATACTGCCATTTATTTGTTTGTTTTCAATTTTGTAGTTAACCTTGGACCCCATTCAYGACTAATAATTACGTAACCACTCCATTTTGATTTTATTTTCGTTTCCACTTTTAGGCAGGTTTTCATTAAATCGCTCAGACCAAYTGTGAACTCACTTTGGAACCYAGACAGACCTTGAAGTTGTGTTCCTCCTAGCTAAGTCTGAAGTGTTTGGTAAGTTGCCCAAACTCCTGTAAATAATTCCCTATCTGTGCCACAGCCATGCAGCAATGCTGGGTCACAAAAGGGGTGGGGCTTGGTCATAACATTTGGAATAGTGAGAGACTGAGGAGGTCAAGAGGAGATAAATAATCAGTAGACATGATAGACATATATGAAATTGTAAACAAAAAATAAAATTAAAAGGACATTGTCCTTGGAATAGTCAACTATTTTTTTTCAAGATCCAAATACTGTTTCCATAGATAGAGCTGTGCCCAGAGACCCATCTCAACTTGGTATTTTCTGTAATTGAAGAGAGACTGTCTGTGCTCTTCACTCCCATTCCCCTAATTTGTTATTCAAGATCCAGTATCTTGTTGATATGTGGGTTTGAGGTAAGGTTCCCTGGGTCTTGGTCGCACAGCAGAATCATATTACCACTGCAGCGATAAAGATCACGCCAAGTCCATGTGTCAGCTTCTAGGCCTCTGCTATCTTCTTAACTGGGGAAAGGTGTGTTTAGACCCCATAAATACAGCAAATAAGGAAAAGAAATCATAACATTAGAAAAATTTAAAATAATTACATGAAAAAAATAAATTCGATGGAAACCATTATGGATTTGTAAAGTTTCATCCACATTGTTAGTGCTTTTTAATTTCTTCTTCCCATTTTGAGAGTCTATGAAGACTTAATTACTAAATAAAATTTGATATTTCCAATTAACAAAATTTGCCAATAAAATATGCTAATTTTACCATCAGCTAAATAACAGTTACATGAACTACAGTTTTCAAAAATATCACCATTGCTTTTCAGAATCACTGAGGCAGACTTGCAAAACCAAGACTCCATTCCTTTATATGTTCATCATATATCAAATTGTTTCAAGCCACAGATCACCCAATGTATATAATCTCATTTACAGAGGAGATGTGGGGACTGAGCTGGCAAGCAGACATGTAACTTCAAATCAAACAAAGTGCAACAACAAGGTCTTTAAGCCATCATAATTATAAAGTACATCTGTGTTGCTTAGAGACACAAAGACAAAGAGGCCCTTATGTGAAGGCATGAACTGGCATTATGTGATTAATATCATTGGCTAGTTTGTAGATGGATGTTTGGGAGTATATTTAGTGAGGGACAGGGGCTAGTCCCTTTGGCCTTATGTCACATGTCTTTTAAAATAGTTTAATAATGTACATTTTCAATATGACTTAGCTTCTTGATGTTGCAAACATATTCTTGGAGATATTTTAGCCACCCAGTATCATGCAGTATATACTGATTTACCACTGAGTGGATTCATAGAGATGAACTACAGAATGGGCTTTCATTCTAAATTTTAAATCACACAAGGTTTTTATTTAGGGGAGAGATCATTCTACATGTTATTCATTCCCCAGTTTCAGAGGTAGATATATCAAAATATTATGCGAAAGRCTATTCTCAGAGTAAATATTTTTTGTGCAAGTCAGAAAGGAAACAAAAATCTTCTAGCCAGATTGCTCCATCAAGATGTAAAAGCAACCYTGTAGGGCAAAGGGCCTAGATAGAATTTGATAAGCATTTGCAGGCATACCAAATGCTGGATGCTTGACCTAACTATTAATATCCTGCACCAATGCTGAGCTTTGAATTATAGTTTCCCATGGTTTCAGCTTCAACAATGAGAGGAGACTGGAGTCATTGCACAATACCATGGACAAGAGTTCTACACGCAGGACCATATGAAATAACCTGTCACCGAAATACAAGTAGCCACCCACAGAGATAAGGAACATATTTAAATTTTTATCTTCCTAACTGTATGAACGTTATTATCTTTTCCCTCTGTTTAAATAGGACAAGTATTTGCATGACAAAATTTACAGATTCACTCCATTCCAGTATGCAAGCCAAYGATTCTTCCCATTTTATCTACTTCCTTGAAAATCTAATTCTTCAGTATTCCTACATAGATAAATTCTATTTGTTGTCTTTGACTGATTTTAAAATTTAATATTTCTTAGTGCTGTGTGTGTGTACAGGCACAGACATGCCACTGTGTAAGTCATATTGAAAATGTTCATTATTAAACTATTTTAAAAGACACGTGACATGAGCCCAAAGGGACTTAGAGAACAATTAGGAGTTGGTTCTTTCTTTCCATAGTGGGTTCTGGAGTTCGATTTCAGGTGGTCATCCTTATGGGGCAAGATTTTTAAAACCTAGTGAGACAGTTGCCAGCCCTTTTCCTTCTTGTAAAACAAGAATGAGAGTGTGTTTCTTTGCTCCTTTTAACAATATAAGGAAACTGATTTCCTTCTGAATGTGCATCATTTTTCAGGTTTCCATTGCTATTTCAGACCAGACTTGTATTTGTATTTTCCAGACACGAAGACTTGGGGGTAAGCCATAAGTATTTCTGCATCATCTCACTGCTTCCTAAAATGGAATGCTTTATAAATGGGTCAATGTGAAAACATGATCTGAATATAGCAGTTATTATTTTAAAAAACTATGGAAAAAAGAAACCTATATTTTAAAATTATAGAAGGAGAAAAAAGTTAAGATTAACACAAAAATTAGGATATGACAAAGGTATCTGTAAATACAAGAGGTGACAATTTTATCTTTATCCATCAGAACAAGATTATTCTGTTTGTAGGGCAAACAGAAGATGCTCAGAAAATGTTAATGGAAAATATGCATTTTCTGCTGACATTTAAAGGGGACCTGCACACTCTCTCGCTCATGCTTACACAGGAAACTAACCACAACTTAGGCTTATACAAACTTGAGAATTACTTGATTAATAGACATTAGATTACCAACCATATTAATACATAATGGGTATGTGTGACCAGAAACTTCAAATACAAAGAATAATGTGTTCTTCCATTGGCCGACCTCTCTCCTTGTTCTAACTCTATTCGGTTCCTGAATTCAGCTGACAATTAAAATCTTCTCATTATATCTCACTCTATAAGTACTGCTTCATTCATTTACACTGCTCTAAAAGTATATTGAAGAAAGGAATAATATTAATTAAAAATACTTATATAGTACTTTCTATCATGTAAAGCTATGCCAAACTAGTAAGATAGATGTAATTTCTAAGAGAAAAAAAAGATTATAATATAGTGAACAAGAAAAGTCAATGACTTAAAGATGATTTTACAGAAAGCTCAAACATGTTTAGCTAACTCAGAAGGGTAACAGAAGTAATGATCACTATGTTCCAGGGTCTAAATATGTTTGTACAGAGATGCAGAACTGAATGCTGTTAATAAACATACTTATCTTGTGCCATCAGAAGCAAGATTAATGTCTTCCCATAGAAAACATTTCAAAAATCCCATAACCTATTTAAATAATACGYGAGTAAATTATGACTTCATAAAAAATAATACTGATATGSTAGAAATGCTGAGACTTGTTATCATTTAAAGAGTAGAAAGCTGGTAATTGGTCTGAATAATATGGTTATTAATTCTTAAAACAATTAGTTTTTCTTCTAAAAACTAATTATTACAATGTCTAAACCTGATATTACACAAATATTAAATGTTCATTGCTTTTATGTAGTGCAAAATAAACAGGGGGTGCACTTAGAGTAGAAAATATAAACTAGAAAAGTGATTGAGAAAACAGGATATTTCATATTTAAATTTTGTGAAATTTGATATCACTTATGTTATGGAATTTACCTTGAACCATTTAAAAATATTGTGATTCTGGGTTTCAATTAGAAATGATGTCTGTATGAACATGTCTTTAGTCAGTTGTATGAGAGTGGACTCCATTGCATAATAAACCTTCATCCTTTAATTATTTAAAAGAACTAAATATTAAAATACTAATAGCATTATTTAATATGGAATAATAATTTGTTCCATTGAATTGAAACATCACCAAATGTTTGAAAGGTTATCATTTCAATGTGAGAAATGATACCTGGGTATATTTTTTTCTCATGCCTTTGTTCTAATGCAATTTAGAACATTGAATTAAATGTGTTATTCTCAGGTGATTATCAGAAAAAAGGGGAAATGGACCTTTATTGACAAGGAAGTAGGCCAGAAATCTTAACAAATGCTTTATTGAACTGTAGTCCATGGGCCTGTTAATAGCATATAAACTAGTGTCCTATGGAGAAATCCATTTTCTTTACCCTACCTTAATATTCTTACCTTCCTTATAATTCATAGATAACAGTTCACTGGCCTTAACAATCTTACTCTTCTTAATTACTAAAGTCAACATATAGAAACCAGGCATATAGAAACCTGCTTTGATGAAGTGAAGGAGAGAARAGAGAACTCTTTGGCTCATAAGAGAGCAATAATTGTTGCCTCAGTTGATCAGAATCTGGTGTCTACAGAGTGATTTCTGAACACCTGGGAAATATAATTATGAAAAGAAGAAGGTGCTGCACTCATTGAAGAGTAACAATCAGAGCATATTTTATTTGTCAAGTAGGACATGGGCAAGCATAGAAAATAAAACAGAGAGCATGGAAGATGGAGAAACAATTTTTTGAGCATAGTTATGTTTCATGCGTATTAGGGGAGAAATCGATATCTTCTAGGTTGCTCTCTACTAAAACACAAATTTTTCAGAAATGCTATCAGCCATACAGTATATTTTTTCAAGGCATTTACTTTTCAATMACTATTTCTTCCCATGTAGATAAAGTGGATTCTTGACATATTCTTAGCATTCTTAAAAGTGTCAGATGTGAAGAGCCTCTAAGCACTCCTATTAATAATCACTGAAGCGGTGTGAAAAGATGAAATAACAAATAAGYGAATGACAACACTCACGAGTCCTGTAACCATTTCAAATGTTCAGTAAGAATTATGTAATAAAATACGTCACTTATCAGTTTTATTCTAAACATATAACTGCTGTCAACTCATACATATACATGAGCAAATGTCTTCTCTTTTCATGTTTATGCATGCACACATACATGTGTATTCATGGAGACTTGCATATATGAAATTATTCAATGAAAACATGATTCCTGTAAAAATCTCTAAGGACAATTCACAGGGTTCAATTATATATCCTAAAATGGAAAACAGAGGAGACACACACACACACACACACACACACA
>BDUI01001493.1:19744-30634 GCA_002335545.1 Apodemus speciosus
TTGCTTTCTCCTTTTGTACTCAGAAAGCACAGCTGAGGCTGCTGCTGCCCACAGGGCAGGTTTACTTTCCTAGGTGAACCTTTCCTAGAAATGCCCTCGTAGACATATCTAGAAATGTGTTCCACGGTGATTCTAAATCTAGCCAAGCTGATGATGCTTGCCCATCACCAGTTATTGTGATCATAAAAAGATAAGGAAATATAAGACTATGTTCTCTGGCGGTGTAGTGAGGTGAAACTGTTGTCTGGGAATTGTGGGGAGGAGCATACCTAGCTGTTGCCGGGTGACTGTGGGGTGGAGCTTAGACAGAATTCTAACAACAGAACTTATGAGATGTCTGATACTAATTGTCAAACAACACTGTGATTCTGGTTCTCATGTGTCCAGGTAAAAATAGTGTCTCTGTGTTATTTTCATGTGCTTTGCATTAATAGTGTCTAGTGCCAGACCTTGTAATTCAGGGCTCAGGTTACCAATACCDCCATCTTCCCAAGCTGCAACCATCTCGTTTGCATATGCATAGGCTTGCTCTGTCCTCCTCCCAACAGTGCTACAGCAAGCAGAGCAAGGAGAGCAGCTGTCACAGGAAGGGCCCTGTGCAGGGCAGTGTGCACCAAGCTTCACTGCTCCCTTGGGCCTCCCTGTGAGGTAAGAAGGAGAACCTGCGTGTTCATAAGGAGTCTCTGATGATCTGAAAGCTAAGAGTCTAATGGCCAAACAGGTCACACAGCAACACTGGCTCTTTGCACACCACTGTAATTAAGCTCACGTCCTGCATGCTGTCCCTGTGTCTGTAGCTGTGGTCCTGGGATCAGCAGCTTCAACTTCCAGGAAGTTGCCCTGGTCCCTGCTCCAGGGCTTTGTAGATGCAGAACAACTTTCACGTCAAAGCGAAAGAGATAGTATATTTTGGAACCAAATGTGAGTGACTGCAGCCTGGGAGCACAGCTACAGGTTAGAACAAATTTTATGTTCTAGGTGGTAACAGTTTGCAAAGATTTATTGTAACAGAACAAAAATACATTGTATTCCAACGCACTTTTCGGTTATGCTGGTGGAACCTTAAGTACACAGGATGTAGCAATGCAGGGAAAACACAACCCCTCCCAGCCTTGGCCTTCCCTTGGTTGGGTCTATTTGTATATCCCTCGGGGGTTTACCTAGTGGTCACAAAGATATGGGGCAGGGGAGGAGCAGGGCAAGAAATGGCTCCTAAGGAGGGTAAAGATACCGCAAGACAGCTTGGCCCAGGATTCCCTCATTCCAACGGCTTCACACCACCGAGGGTCCAGTCGGCCAGTTGCCCTTGCAGAGGTCAGTGGAAGGGGCAATTCTTTTCGGGAATTGTCATTCACAACTTGATGCCATGGCTCCGGGGTGCTCTAATAAGTTCCCCAGTTATCCAGACATAGGCTCCAGTGTAAAAGCTGCATGTGGGATTTCTGCTGACAGCCTAAGGACCTGAGCCCACATGGCAGAAAAAAACTTGTAAAAGTTGTTCTTTGATCTCCAATTGTGTACTGTGGTATCCATATAGACACATGCCCACACAATTATACTAAGTAAATAAATAAATGAATAAATAATGATAAAAAGTAGCTGATATTTTCTGCTGAGACCTGCATTTGAAATGGTATTGAGACCATGAGTTTAAAAAAACAAACGAAAAACCCTTCCTTAAAGTTAACTAATAGTCAAATCATTGTTTCCCCTGTTACCCTTTCCTGATTTATCGGTTCACTTTTCTAATTCACTAGGATAAAAAAAGGGATGCAGTTTTGTGCAATTAGTAAGCTGAAGTCTCCCCTTAAAGATGGCAGAGATGCCTTTCTTCTGTTTAGGAGCCATGGCTTGAAAGACTGAAACCCGAGATCATATCCTTTTCGGGCCTCTAATCACACATAAAGCCGGGRATGCTTCTGCCAGGTCTTCCCACCAGGAAGACTCAGCACCTGTGGCAGTTTTAATGCAAGAGGCCTAATTCAATTAGCAGCCTGCCTCTGGGCCACCTTGCTGTGGGGTCTTGAATCTCTGGCTCAGGAGGAAACGCGCAGCCCCTGCTCTTTTTATTTCTAGTTAGTCTCATAAAGGGAGGGTGTCTGAGGAGAGAGAGGACCTCTGCTTCTCAATCAAGCTCTGCACAGTGCTAATTGAGCTGACTGTCTTGGACCACTGTCGGCTACAGCCTAGTAGAGCGGAGACCCAGCGAAGGGATTGTAAATGTCAGCTGGCTCGGGTTTGCCCTCTTGGCTCTTGAATTGATCAGGGGAGATATCCAGTCTGCACACTTGAGTAACTAGCAGACAAGTAGGAAGAGATAAAGTATTCAAATCCCAGTGGGAAAGCCTGCGCCAGATCCCTGTGCTGCCTCCCAGAGCTAACGAGGAGACGAAGGTGAAGGGGCTCGGCTTCCTAAGTGCAGGCTTCGCCTCCTGACTTTGTTGCTGCTTATCAGGCTCAGGGGCTTGTCTCCGTCAGCCATTTCTCTCTCATTCTGCCTAGAAAATAACAGTGTGTTTTAATATTATGCCAGACCATGTCTTTTGCAACTGTAGCAGAGAAAGCGAATTTCTTGTTTGTTTTACTTTGGAAGGATAAGCCACAGCGCTTAGGAAAGATGTATTTTTCTGGTCTCTGAAACTTCTGTGTTCATTCCCCATTTTTCTTGGGCTTTAAAGAGGCAACAATACCCTCTCTTGCCACAGCTCTGGGGTGTGAGCAGGAGCTAGCTCTGCCTTTCTGTACATCACAGTGGAACAGGGCCAGCAGAGATCGCTTAATGCATAAAGCATTAGCCAAGTATGAAGATCCGAATCGAATCCCTAGAATCCACATATGCACATAGCATTAATTCAAGTGTGCCTTTGGTAAGACAGAAGCCTGCCACAGGAGACTACCCAGACACAAGCTAGTCAGCTGGTTTGGTGCTTGCAGTGGCAAACAACAAGGAACCCTTGTCTCAAACATGTCCAAAGATGAAGACAGATTCTCCAGATTGTCCTCTGACCCCCACACTAGTGTCACAGCATGTGTGTGCTGTGCTTACTTGTACACTTGTACTCTCACACACGACCTGAAGTTGGGCTCCCTCCTAGGAGGCTTGGATTCACAGCTCTGCCTTTCTGAACATGAATTCTCAAAATTATTGTTTCCAGGACTATGTAGAAAATGAAGTCAGATAGCACATTTAAAACATTAAAATACATTTCTGTTTCCTCACTGGCACCTGCCAGGGACATTCTCTCTTCCTTTACTATCCTCCTCCATGAGGAATTATTTGTTTTCTGTGTTTGGAAATGACTGGATCTTTTCTGATATTATGTCAGAACTAGACTCACTCATTACTACTGGGTTGGGGGCATGAGACATCAGTTCTGTTTGCCTCAGAGATATAGGTATTTTTAGAGACATTGGTAGTTTTTCTACAAGGAAGAGACAAGGCTATTCTTTCTCTCACTTACCTTCAGGTCCTCTGTGCTTGRCCATAGAACAATAGYGAAAGCTGATGGCATCGGYTAGCGTGACCTTAGACCTAATCACATACYTGGTTACTTGAGATCCTGACAGGAAGGGTAAAGAGTAAACCTCAGAGTCATTATCTGGGGATCAGAAACCAGAGACTAAAGAGGCTGGAAAGTGGCTTGCCCGCCATCATATCCCTATTGCAAAAGGTTCAGGTGACTCTAGAGTTGGTGTTTATTGTTTAAGGGGAGGAAGGGAGAGACTGAGGGAGACCCTAAGGAAGAAGTGGAGGGAGGAGAGAGAAAAATACAAGGGAGGAAAAGAGGAAGAAATGAGACAGGGAGAGAGGAAAGCCAGAAGGGGGGAAAGGAAAGAAGGGAAAGAGTTAAGAAGAAAAAATAGAGAAATCCTTGATTTTAGATGAATTGTGTAGTATTAACCTTTCTTCTTGCAAACAGCTCCCACTTTTCTCTTTTCTGGGGAAATGTCAGCCTTGGAAATAATTTAACCTGAATACTCAAGCTGTTGGAATGGCTCTCCATGTCGCTGCTGTAATACGGCTCACAATTATAATTAATGGAACATCTTCGGAGTGAGCTAAGGCTGCATGCACATGGAAAAATATCTAATGTGCTAAGCATACAGAAACATGAACTAAGAAGTCCATTTTTTTACAGGCAGAGGAGGGAGGCAATTAGGGAGACACTTTTCAGCAAGCAAGGAAAAAAATACCCGAAAAATCTTGTGCTCCTGACACACTTTAAGATGAGCCTCAGGCCCCATTAAGGGTGTGGTAATGAAGAGGGTTTGTGAGCTACAGGATGGCTCTGTGGAAAGGTTTTTCCTTCTCAGGAATCAAGACGAATTAGCCTCATTATTTGCAGATACTTGACAAGACAAGAGCAGAGGAAAGCAGGGCATAGAACAGGCAGTGGGGGAAGGAGTTGGCCCAGAGGAGACAAGAAAGGGAGCTGGGGTCTGTTCTCCACAATCTCCTGCAAAAAGAGGGGCATTCAGGAGAAGACAGCMCTCCCCACGTACTGGAGACCTCTCCAGTGGGATCTGTGRAGGCACACACACCTCTGCTTCATCTCTCCCACTTCAGCCCAACACTGTCCATGACACTGGTCACACGCACTCTCTGTTCGTSTGCTGTATTACAATCAGCCTCTCCTGTCTTCCTTATTCTTTTTCGTTACATCTGTTACAGACTAGGCCCCAGCGTAGCCTGGGCTAGCTCTTGGTTTGCTACCTAGAGTAGCCCTACCGAGGACTTGTGGAGACAGGTGCTCCCTAGCCAGGGCCCATYCCCCTTCTGCATTGTRTCCAGTTWATGCTGAAGCTGACATCTAAACGCATCCTTGGCTGYGTTCTTACAAAGCCTCTTGAGAACCTGCTTGGTGGGATTCAGTACCTGTCACTCTGGAATAATCAAGTAGGACAATGAAAAGGCCRTGGGCTTCAAAGGGATCAAAACCACTGGAAGTACCGGGGCTTTAATTTATACCTTTGGACCTTCACCGGGATATCTGTAAGGTAATCAGAGCTCATGGGGACTGGAGATTTTGCTACCACAGGTCACAAAAAAAGACGATCCAAGGTATTTTAGAGGTGGGACTGCTGTTTTCTTGGTGGAAATTGYTCTCTAGAAATATAATTTCAAACCGCAGTAGGAAAGTGTAGCCTGCTGAGACATCCATGGGTCAGTCTGCATGWCTATGTGAGAAGCTTTATCTGAGCTCACATTAGCTCAGGGGGAAGAAATATTCCTGAGGGCTGCTCCTCACTGGCAGGCTTCAACCTCTGACTTGTTCTCTCAGACTTTACAATAGAACGCTATGCCCTCCAGGGCACACTGAGAAGTAGACAGAGACGTTTTATTCTAAATAGGGTTTTGCTATATTGTCCAAACTAGTCTTGAACTCATAGCCCTATCTCTTTTACCCGCCTCTGCTTCTGTGCTGGCCGATACAAGTGTTTGGTGCCTGGAGACAGTTTCAAAGGCTGTGATTGGAAACAGGTGTACCAGCTGGTGGTTCTCTAGAGAAGGACAACCCATAGYGGGTACAGAGGATAGGTAGATGACAGAGTTAGCAGACAGACAGGCAGATGATAGTTGTATAGATGAATAGATATTTAGATGATGGGTGATTGATAGATAATAGATGATAAGAGAGGTGATAGATGATAGATACTTGGATATTGATACTAAGTGATTCATAAATGATAAATGGTGGTCATTCTTCAGTATCCAAGGTATACATATGTTTGTTTATTTCATACATATATAAACACATATATAAATTTGTATGTGTGTGTGTATGTAGGAAATGTAAGTACATGTGTCTTATAATGTATCAGTCCATATAATAGCAGAAGTTGGAAAGGTCCAAGATCTGTTGTCTTGCTGGTAGCGAATTGCTGGTTGTGCAGATCAAAGGTTTGAGAACTGGAGAGCCCAGGGTGCAGATTCTAGTGTGCAGCTAAGACCCTAGGCCAGARTCATGAAGACCCTGCACCAGAGGAATGAAGGTTCCCATCTTCACTGTCTGTACTGTGCAGGACCTRGTATACTGCATGCTGCTGGCTCACACCTGGGCAGGCCACCTAGGGTGTCTCAGATGTTCTTTTTGGGTCACCTTCACAGACACACCCAGAGTTATTTATTTAACTAGGCATCTGGACATATTATAATTCAGTCAGACTTACATAAGGAGTTAACTATCATAGGAGGTGTTCTGGACTAACAGCCACCTGTAAGCATACAACAGTGCCAAGGACAGTGCCCAACAGAGAATTGTATTGTCTGCGAACAGTATGAAGCTTGAAACACTTTGATTTAGAATGTGCCATTTTTTTCTTGGCCAATTCCATTTCTCTTGCTGTGGTCAAAAGCAGTAATTACTGTTGGAATTTCAACATTTCCAGTGTCATGTGTCCAAGTCTCTCTCTTAGTGGAAGAGCACCTTTATGTGGTGGGACCATTCCTGCCATTATGGCTTGGCCCGCCAGMATGGAGGGCAGATCTGTAATTTCGTTTACTTTTAAAGATTCACKTTATGTATTTATTGAGTGTGTGCATGTCTATACACATGCCAGASCTAGGGTGAGGTGGTCAGAGCACAGCTTGCAGGAGTTGGTTGCTTCTCTCTTCTGATGTGTGCGGCTCCTGAGGGTCAACTTAAGCTTTTAGGTGTAACCAAATTGCTTTCACCTGCTGAGCCACCTCTCCAGCCCCAGGCCTCTCATTTCCTGAACATAGCTGACACTTCATGACTGTATGAAATTCTAGTCTGGCATTAGTGCATTGATTTCATAACAGATGCCATTAATGACATCTTGTTACTAACACAAAGGGGCTGCTCAGGTAAAGAAAGCCCAGTCAAGACAAAGGAAACAGGCTAGCTAACCACTTGTTTTATGCCCCTACCCTTTAACCAGTCTGTCTGAAAAGAGGTCCATTCAGTGGACTCCCTGTTGGAATAAAATGCACATACATCTGAACCCATGTTCTAGACCACCCAAGAGTCTTTAATCACAGAATGAACATCAGAGGGAGCAGGAGATAAGCCAGCTAGCGTATTTTAAGAAACCCAACTGGAGAAGCTCAAACGCAAGCCCACATAGTTCAGTCTAGGAATACATAAGATCAACCCAGCCATACACACAGACTTGAACCCCACCCCCAGGCAATTAAAGACTTTATATCAAGCTAAGAACAATTCCTTTTGCATAGTCTATATCTGCTCTTTGTCACTTCATGCTTGASGAAACGAAAAGCCTACCCCGTAGAAGGGAATTAAGTGAGCGCAGAATAAGCAAGGCGATTTGAAGAGACCTCAGAGGGCAGAGTTTTATAATTGGAAGGGAGCCCGCCGTGGATAAAATCACTGCTGTCGGTCTGATGGGAAAACTCCCCTTAGGTGTATGTCAGAGCTGTCAGTTGCTGTCCTCAAAGCTGCCACTGTTCCGGCGGGAGTGAAGGTGCATCGGGCTCATGGGATCAGACACGTAGCCTGCATCAGAAAAGAAGTTCAGTTGTTACTTATTGACCTTCCAGCACATCTCCCTGCTTTTGTAACTAGYGGAATTCAGTGCCGCACATAGACTGCCAGACTGTCCTTCCAGATCCTTGGAAATGAAGACTGGATCAGAGTCCTTGGTGATGCTAGGATTTAAAATAGAAGCACAGAGTTGATACTAGAAGGACATCCATGACCGATGTCCACTTTGGTATGCTGGTTGAGAGTATGCTGGGCTTACAGGAAAGCAGGACACATTTCTGGAAGGAAGATGCCGTGATGGCTAAGAACAAGTTTCATGCCAGGCAGACGAATTATAAGTAGTGGCTTCAATGGTTGATGTCTTTGGGACATTTGTCAGCTTAATTCTTTCTTAGTGCTAGTAAACAGGAGAATAGCTAGTGCCTATTACGAGACTGCCATGCACCTCAGACAAGTGGCAGGCAACACCAGGGCATGAAGCAAAGGATGGACTGAGAGGAAAGTTGGAGATGGTGCTTATGGAAAAGGGAGAGCAGCCCAAAGAATGTTGCCTGCTTGTTTCCYGAGCTGCTTAATTTTGAAGTGCCTGTCAAGTGCTTAGGTCTGAATATCAGTGGTACTCGATGCAACAGCCTGGGCATCTCTAGGACTGGGAATCTCTAGAGTAAGTTGGGGAGTGAGTGCAGGGAGCCACTCTCTCTCCACTCTGGCACAGAAACACCCACAGTATTTTTTTTTAAATGGGTGGTTTACCAGTAGTTGCCGCCTGTTTAGTCCCCATTGAAAGTTCAGTTATGAGAGCCAACACAGACATTGGTGTTACCTTTAAGCCATGTAGCCACATGTGGKAATTTGGGTATATTCACTTTTAAAAGAAAAAAAAAAAAACTGTCAAACTCTCTTAGACAGCATACCATAACAACTCCCCTGCGAGGACATACCGCTGACGACTGTACTCCTGAGCGTGGGCTCATATTATTCTCCTCTGTCAGGATTGGCTCAGGTCAACACTGAAGGCCAATGTGTGTACACATACCTGCAAGTTCATGTGTGTGAGTCTTTGTGTGTGGGTGTATGTGTACTTGTGCACACATGCRCATGTGTRTATGTGCATATGTGTATATGTGTGCATGCAAGCATGTATCTGCRAGTGTGTGCATGCCTGTGTGTCTGCATGTGTGCATCACAGGGTGTACCTTATGTGAGCAAGCTGACCCACAYTACTACATCTYAACTGGTGGTCACTAAAGCAGAATGGTTACTGTAGTGTCAGAATATTTCTTTTGCCTGCTGAACTGCAGTGTCATGGGCACGGATAGAGCTTTATTAAGCTAGCCATGTATACACGGCTTCACCGTTTTTTGCCTGTGTTAGCTCTTGTCACCACATTGACTCCAGTGGGAACCTAGCAGCTGGTATGGCTCCCACAGTGGGTAGACTGTACTTCAGGGATGAGTGACCAAGTCAGCAGGTCACCAAGGTGGGTGTCTCACACTAATGTCCTGTTGCTAGGTTCAAGGCAGACACATACGGCTTGGATGCTTCGTAAGCTGAAGACCAGCGAGTCCAGGAAGAGACTGAACACATCTCTGTGTTTTACCACTTAAGGTGAACAGTCTGGAGTTAAGAGTGAAGACCTGTATGCTCATTTTTATCTCCATACTCTACTTCTGCCTATTAAACAAACAGATCAACCTATGGATTCTGGCTCAGGGAGCAGCATGGGAGAGGGGTCGAACAGTGCAAGCAAAGGATTCCTACAGAGKAATGTCCTCAGGACATGGCAGGTCCATGGGGGTTTGCTTAGTTAGGGTTCCTATTGTTGTGTTGTTTTGGTGATGACCAAAAACAAGCTAAGGAAGAAAGGGTTTATGTGGCTTATACTTCCAAATCACTCATCAAAGGAAGTGAGACCAGAAACTAAAACAGGACAGGAACACAGAGGCAGGAGCTGAGACAGAGGGCACGGAGCGGGGCTGCTTACTGGCTCGCTCATAGTCGCTTCCTCAGTCTGTGATTTTACAGCACTCGGTACCATGAGCCCAGTGATGGCAACACTGACAAGGGGCTGGGCCCTTCCCCATTGATCATTAATTAAGAAAACGCCTACAGGCTTGCCTACAGCCTCATCTTATGGGACTATTTTCTCAATTGAGGCTCTCTCCTCTCCAATGACTCTAGCTTACATCAAGTTGACATAAAATTAGCCAGCACAGCACACATGAACTCACAGTAGCTGTGGTAACACACACAAGACCTCCATGAAACACAGCAGCCATGGTAACACACACAAGACCTTCATGAAATCAAGCCAGTCAGTATTTCGGAATGACTGACAGACAGGTACCTAAGTCCCTACTCCGAGCTGAGGAGTATTCGCAGTTGGCGAGTCCTGGTAGGTTGGCCATACTTCTCCATGGATGGCCCTGCATCCCTTCACATGAGGTCTACACTAACGGGATTCATAAGGTTACTAAGAAAAGAGCTGAAGTCTGCAGCAGGGTTTGTGTACAGGGGAAGCAAGGAGCTGCACAGGGAGAGTGGGGAGTAAATATGATCCCAAGACATCGACAACACCCTTGAAATTCACAAAGAATAAATTAAAAGTCACATAAACAAAAAAACTAAGAGAAGAAAGTTCACAAGGTTGTGGTTGTAGGAAATGAAAGTAAAGCCAGTCTGGAAATAGTTACTAGTCTGGGAAATGGAAGATTTCTGTGAGTTTGAAACTAACCTGGGGTACATAAAGAAATACTGCCTAAAACAAGAAAATGGGCAAATAAATCAAAATAGTAAAGAAAGGAAAGGATGCCAGCTGTGCAAAATGCTGTTTCTAGGAGGAAGGAAAAAAATATATGTATCTTTTCTATAAGAACTCTCACCCCATCCAAACAYCCCAGAGCTTTCTCCTGGGCCTGGTGCAGAGGTGTGCAGACATTTGTATTATTACTACAGGATTCCTCTGCTTCAGTTGGGRGAATTCTCTAAGTATGATCAACCTGCCAGGACTCACCAACTGCCAGTAGTCCTCAGCTCAGGACAGGGATGTATGTACCTGTCTCTCATCCATTCTCAAACATTGACTGGTTCTGTGGTTCTTCAAGAAGACATCTTCAGCAAGCACTTGTGGGCATCAATAATAGCATCTGGGATTTGTAACTGTATATGGGATGGATCACTAGGTGGGGTAGTCTCTGGATGGTTCCCTCAGACTCTGCTCCACACTTTGTCTCTGTATCTCCTTCTGTGGGTATTTTGTTCCCCCTTCTAAGAAGCACCAGAGTATCCATACTTTGTTCTTCCTCCTTCTTGGGCATACATTTAATGTGTGAATTGTGTCTTGGGTATTCCAAGCTTCTGGGCTAATATCCACTTATCAGTGAGTGCATACCATGTGTGTTCTTTTGTGATTGGGTTGCCTCAC
>BDUI01001494.1:41421-68213 GCA_002335545.1 Apodemus speciosus
CCCTGGCTCCACCCTCAAAATGGGCTTTTCGAGACAGGGTTTCTCTGTGTAGCCCTGGCTGTCCTGGAACTCACTCTGAAGACCAGGCTGGCCTCGAACTCAGAAATCCACCTGCCTCTGCCTCCCAAGTGCTGGGATTAAAGGCGTGTACCACCACTGCCCGGCCGAAATGGGCTTTTCTAAAAGCCACTAACGCTATTTTATTTCTATGGTATTATGCGTGTGTGTGTGTGTGTGTGTGTGTGTGTGTGTGTGTGTGCATGCGTGTGTGGAGGTCAGAGGTCAACATTAAGGGTCTTCCTTTCTTCTGTACACTTGTCTTCAGTGACACGCGGGGTCTCTCGTTGTTGAAACCTCAGAGTATTCTGGCTCCAGTTCCTTAGCCACAATCATGGGGTGTGTGTCCCAGCACCCCAATTTTCACTAGGGTGCTGTGGATCCCATCGAAGGTCCTCACACCCGCACACAGAGTCCTTTGCTGACCACACCCTCTCTCCAGCGCCTCTTGCCTTGTTTTCTTTCCCAGACTTGCTGGGGTGGCAGCTTTGTCATTCCTTTGCCAATGAGAAAGGGAAACTGAGGCCTGGAGAGATAGATGACATTTGGGACAGGAAAGGAAAAGGAAGTCCCGCCCCGCCCCGCCCCCGCCCCCGCCCCCCACCAGATGGTCTATCTCATCTCTGGTGCAACATCACTGAGTGAGGGAAGGAAAGATGGTCGCTGTGGAGACAGGCCATCTCCCTCTCCTCCCACCTTTGCAGATCAGAGAGGGTAAGTATGGGCTCACACAGCTACTAAACCATGAGAGAGGGGAGACAGAGGGTGGGGGGCAGGGGAGAGAGGGAAAGAAAAGGAGAGAGGGGGGAGAGAGGACGGGTGTGTGAGAGAGATCTGCATTTTTAACTCGATTTGGGGGGCTGTGGTGGAGCCTATTCTGACAATAGGGCTAGAGCCCAGGGCTTTGTATCTGCTGGGCAAGTCCTGTACTGTTGAGCTATATCTCAGCCCTCTCCTTAAAAATATTACACTTATCTGGGGGTAGAGCATACACCTATCATGACACAAGTGTGGAGGTCAGAGGACAAGCTACAGGAGTCCCAGTTCTCTCCTTCCACCACGTTGGGGCTCAAAGACAGAACTGGGGACATCAGATGTGATAGGGGCTCTCATCTGCTGAGCCACTCCTAACCCTGCACTCTTTTCAACCGCAGACTTCCAGTTCCACACGATTTAAAAATGGCATTGTTTTCAACTAGGCCTAGAGCCTGTCAGCCCAGCTACCCAGGAGCCCAAGGCAGAGGGGTCATGAGTTCAAAGACGGCTTCGCAATGGAGCCAGCCCAAGGCCAGCCGGAGCGATTTAATGAGGCCCTGACTCAGAATAAAAAAGTCATACAAAGAGCTGGGGGTGTGGCTCTGTGGTGGAGCGCTTGCTGAACACGTGTGAGGGCCTAGGCTTCCATCCCCAGCGGTGCCAAAATCAGCAAGAAAAATAAAATCAGTTTGACACAATCGCACACACCAGACGCAGTCGCTGAGTGCAGTCCGCCGGACTGGGCTATCGCGTGGCGCAAAGACAACAGTGCATGGGCACTTGATCCTGAAGTGCCATCGCAGGATCCTTGTGGCACCAGATGACACAGCAAAACCCTATCATAGAGTCACACGGCCCCAAACTCACATAAGGATTGCCAGAGGAGCCCTTGGGGTCTGAGTTCATGCTCTGAAGCCTATTGCTGCCCCTGAAGTAACAGTTCCTGTCCATTTTATGTGAATTCTTAGGAGAGAGCATTCTTTCCCCCAGCCCTTCAGTTTTTCCACCAGTGTGGTGGGAGGCTTCGGGCCAGGAAACAGCAAAAACTAAAAAGTATCACTCGACTTTGGAATGCAGGAGAAATTAATTAAATCCAAATTTGCCCCAGAACGCTGAAAGTTGAACACCACTCAAGACAGACTTGCGATCCGAGTTGGATTTCAAAGGCGTTTCTGAGAAACCCCCGGGAGCTGCTTCTGGCCCACAGCAGAGATGGAGTTGTGTGGTGCAGCCTGCAGGGCAGGTGGGAGACCTGTCTCAAGTCTCGGGGACAGCTCAGTGCGAAGTGAAAACCCAGAGAGAGTTGCCRGGCAACACAGAGTTGATGCACTTTGGACCAGGGCCGGGATCTGCCAGCTGAGCAGACTCCGTGGTGGCTCGGTTCATTTGCAAAGAGCCAAGCAGAGAAGATAGTTCACGCTTGATGAGGCAAAGAGGCATCTGGGGAGTGGAAGGGAGGGGGGCAACCCGCCCAGACAGGGATCCGCAAGGGGCTTCTTTCATTTATAAAGATTATCCGGGGGCTGGAAAGCATCCCCAGGGACACCCAGCTTTATAGAAACAAACCACCTCTCTGCACCGGTCATTGCCAGGAGGTAGGTACAGTAAGGATCCCACTGTTCACAGATGAGGAAGGCCCCAGTAGATCTGGCTTCACCATCCCACACAGGATTTAAGGTAGTTGGTGCTCCACAGGCTTGGAAGAATGGATATGCGCCCCCRCAAGAGCGGCTGCTTGGCTTCCGTCACCAGCTGGGCTTGGATGACACTCAAGTCCCATCGGCCATTTATGCCAGCTGGTGACATCAGGGCGGAGCCTCTGGGGTTCTTGATGGGAAAGAACCATTGTCCTTTGCTTTCTGTGTTTTTGTTCATCGTTTTAACTAGCGGACACACAGTGAATGGGACCAAGCCATTTTCTCTGGAAGAATACTTTTTTGGAGCCAAAGCAGAAATATAAATTAGCTGCTAGAATGTGGCACGACATGGCGTGATGGCGTCCCAGCGTGGTGGTGTGAGGGTTCATTTTAGTTGTCAACCTGACATAACCTAGATGTCTGGGAAGAGAGTCGCAATGTGAGTTTATCTATCAGTGGGATTCTCCTGATCATGTTAACTGATGAGGGAAGACCCAGTCCYCCGTCGGCGGCACCATTCCCTAGACAGGGGAATCCTGAACTGAGGAGTCTTTCCATGCTCTTGTGGCTGTGATGTAAACAGCTATTTGTCATTTCTGCCTTGAATTTCCCCCTATGATGGACAACTGTGAGCCGAAAAAAACCCATTCTCCTTTAAGTTACTTGTCTAGATACATAATCACAGCAAAAGAAACTAAACTAGAACACTGGGTGTCTTGGCACTTGCCCTGTTGATAAGTTTTCTAGTAACTAAATGTGATGACATTTATCTTTCCTTGGGAAATTTAACCTTCCAGTGTCTTTTTTTTTTTTTTTTNTTTTTTGGTTTTTTTTCGAGACAGGGTTTCTCTGTGTAGCCCTGGCTGTCCTGGAACTCACTCTGTAGACCAGGCTGGCCTCGAACTCAGAAATCCGTCTGCCTCTGCCTCCCAAGTGCTGGGATTACAGGCTTGCGCCACCACCGCCCGGCTCCAGCATCTTATTGAATAACATAAATGCTACCTGACCCTTTGGGGTTTTGTTTGTTGGGTTTTGAGTCAGGGTTTCTCATTCAAGACTGACTTCAAACTCCTAATAGCCAAGGATGACCTTGAACTTGTGACCCTCCTGCCTCTACCTCTGGAATGCTGGGATGGCAGATGTGCACTACCACACCCAAGTTCTGCAGTATTGGGGATAGTCCCCAAGCTTTATGCTTGTTTCATCTATAACTCCTAAGTGACATTTAAAACTTCTAGATTCTCCCATTCCCAGGGCTGATGCGAGGGTGTGGAACCTTCATTCGAGGGACATGAAGAGACTGTGGTAGGCACCCAGAGAGCCTGTCCCCTGGACCTGGGTGTGTTCGGCACCTCTGGGGATGAAATTAGACCAGAACTGGGTATAATTGGAAGCTACATTCTTGCTGAGCGAGCCTTGGTTGTGAGGCCAGTCACATGTGATAGGCGCTCATGGGATCTGACCTGACTCAGCTCAGGGGTCAGGACCTATTCTTTCTATGGAGTGGCTTGGCCTGACGCTGTTTGTATCCTGATGTTCATTCTGCTTCCTCAAGCGGAGGTTGCCCCTGCCCCAAACAGTCCATCATGTAATTAGGTGATGACCTGTGAACCTTCTCCCCATTTTAAACTGGTCAATAAAAGAGAGAGCCTGTGATTGGGCAGTGGAGGGGGAAAGAGGGGGGGCTGGAGGTTGGGGGGAGGCAAGTAGGGAGGAAGAGGAGACCACAAGGAGGGGAGAGAAAGAGAAGCCACAATGGGATGGAAGAGGAGAAAGGGGGGCCACCGTGAGTTAGCAGAGCCATAAAAAACGAAGCCATGTGGGCTGGCCAGCTGGACCCAGGAGCAGCCCAGATGAGACACCGTGATAACCTGGGTTATGGATAGAAGAACAGGTTCTAACAGCGTGGAGGGTAGACAGTTGGTCCGGCTATTGTGCCTCTTAAGGCATATTTAAAAATATAAGGGCTGTGTGTGTGTGTGTGTGTGTGTGTGTATCTTTCATCCAGGAACATAAATGGTCTAAAGGTGGGCTAAAGGTGGGAAGAAACCCTGTGCTGGGGGATTTTTAAAATCGTTATTACTAGTCGGGCGGTGGTGGCGCACGCCTGTAATCCCAGCACTCTAGGAGGCAGAGGCAGGCAGATTTCTGAGTTCGAGGCCAGCCTGGTCTACAGAGTGAGTTCCAGGACAGCCAGGGCTATACAGAGAAACCCTGTCTCAAAAAAAAAAAATCGTTATTACTACATTCTGCACAGCTGGAAATGGAACCATCGAGAATGTGCCCCCCCCAAAGCTTGCTCGAAAATAAGAAAGCACAGCCCCAAAGCATCTGTGCCAGACTTTGCCCACTCCCTGAGCAAGGCTTTCAGAAGTAGATGAGCACTATCAGGGTCGGCTAGGTCATCATCTCACGGATGACGTCAGGGACCCACATGCTTTCTATCAATCTGCGCTATGGTCTCCACGCCTGCCTCGTCCCAGCACGGCAGCCATCGCTTCAGACAAACATCTTCATATGGTCAAGAGGATCCATCTCTCCCTCGAGTTATGGACTCTTTCCCAGAAGTCCCCAGGGGGAATTCTCTTTATATCCTATTAACCAGAGTTGGAGTCACAATGTGTCTCTGCCTAAGCTAGGAGGTGGCAAAGAGCAGGCCATATGTTTGCATCAGGCAGTTGTATTTTACCCGTGTCGGAAGAGATACTGGGTTGAAGAGAGTTTTCTGCTTTTCCCAGAAAAGACTGGTTCCGGAGTAGCGTAGACCAAGATTGGTCTGATTCAGTCGTGGGTCTGGAGGTAGCGAGTCAGAAAGAGCCAGCGCCAGCAGAGACAAGGAGCTTGTGAGGGAGGCTCTGTAGAAAGGGACAGCTGTACGTCTGTGACATGGGACCTCAAACCCTCCACTACGTTCTAACATTATTCAGCCCTTCCCAAGTTACCTAGAACTTCTTCGTCAACATGTGCACCAGCCCAAAGAGAGTCACATGCTCCGGCTCCGAGCCAGACCTGCGGTGGAGGAACGGGTGGACTCGGTCAGTGCTTACGGTGCATCTGATCTGCGCTGGGCTTTGTAGCCAGCCTCCACCTGCGCTTCCCAAGGGTGCTGTCAATGGGCRTTGATTGATTGAGACAGAGTCTAGCTGTGCTGTTTTGGCTAACCTTGCACTCCTGGACTCTGGTGATCCTCCAGCCTCAGCCTCCCCAGCACCTGGGACCATAGGCACACACCCTCATACTCCACAAATTTGTGTGTGTTTGTGTGTTTGTGTATATGTGTGTGTGTTTGAGTGTGGGTGGGCACAGGTGCTTGCACATATATGGAAGCAAGAAGACAACTTCAGGGGTCACCTGCTCCCCACATCCTTTGAGAAATGTCTCCCATTGGCCAGGATGCTCTTAACAGCCTCCTGTCGCCATCTCCCTGTGCTACTGTTAAACCAGGAGATGGTGCCAGGGTCTGAACACAGGTCCTGTCAGTTCCAGCCCTCCGGCCCTAYAATTTTTTAATTTTTGGGGTGTGTGTGTGTCAGATAACAGCCTAGAGAAGCTGGGAAGGACCTTGCCTGAGGCTCCCTAGTGGGACAAGGCAAGGGGCGGGGTTTCACTAAGTCTGCCCACCAACACCTATCAATGGCATTTGAACTACACACAGTCGCCGTTCTCTCTTCTTAGCACTTAGGGGAACACAAACCATGCAAGAAGCCGTTCATCAGTTTTCTTTTCTTGTTTGAAAGTCCTAGTACCCAGGGGCTGGACAGTCGGCTCAGGAACTAAGAATGCATACTGCTCTATTCTGGTCTCCCAAAGCACCTCTCCCAAGCACCGCCTTCGCAGGGGTGCTGGGGTGCCAACTCAGGTCCTCTGGAAGAGCAGAGAGTGCTTTTAACCACTGAGTCATTCTCTACCCCCTGTCAGGGTGTTTGTCACGGCAACAGTAAAAGTCAACCAAAAAAAACGGGGAGGTATTTACATGCCACCTCCACACATCCTGCCAGACACGTCTGAGGCGGGCGCTGGGCGTCACAGAAACGTCTGCTGAGGCAAAAGCAGACACACCACGGCTGGCAGGTGGAGCATCCCTGCCCCCCAAGTTCCCCTGGAGGACCTCTCTTGATCTGGTAGCAAAGGGGGTAAATCTGCCAAAGCAATGGCTTCTGGGACTCAGGTCCCTTTTCAGTTGTCACTTGTGTTCACTGTGTAAGTCACACTTAGCAGGTGACTCTCACCTAGGTCATATGCCGGAGTAGGTGGCATGAGGAGTGGGTGGAGCTATTTATAGTCTTAGGCTCTCTGTGGGCAGAGTCGCCGGCCAGCTGGACAGCGTCCTTTTGCTCGATGGTGGGCAGGTGATGAGCCTCTCTCTCCTTTAGGGCTGGTCTTGGCATTTTTACAGCAGCGGCAGCCGCAGGAAGTGGCGCCCCCTAGTGCATGCCTCTGGTATCTGCTCTACAAGTATAGCGCCGTGGGCCCTGCGGCAGTCAGGGTTAAACACTGACCGGCCTCAGCCTCCCGGTGGGTCTGGGTATGAGAATCCCTCAGTCCTTAACAGCAACAGTGTCCAGCGCCTGCTGGAAGGAATGTGTCCTTCGTAGCCGGCACTGAAGCTACCTGCCTCAGCCCTCTATAGCCCGGGGACCACTCGGCTCTGCCTCTGCCGCCTGCCTCTTCAAGGCTGCCGCACTCCCTGGCTCCTGCTCTGGCCACCGGGCCATAAAGAGGCCTCTTCACTCATTCGGCTCTGCGTCCGTCGTCAACACCAAAGCAGCTAGCGACGGAACCTTCTGCAGCTCAGCACGCTGGCTGCTCCAAGCCACAGCTACAGTCACCGCGCTCTGCTGCCTATCTCCCCACCCCCCACCCCTCCACCCACTCCCCTCCACCCACTCCCCTCCGGTACAAGCTCAGCGCCATAGGTATTCCCACCAATCACAGCAGACCTCACATGCAAATGAAGGCTCACGTTTGCGCCTATCACAGCTTGCCCCTCTAACCCACAGGGTCCCTCTGCCGGGCCACCAGGGTAAGTGCACCTCTCTCGGTCTAGGTGGAGGGTCACGGGGAGTTCGCGGAGGTTTGTGATAACAGAGAGCCCGGTGCAAACTGAAACAGTCCTGGCTGGGGCCCTGCCAGCAGGGGCTGGAGCCCGCAGCTGTGATCGCTGGGCGGTTTCCCTGGGGAACCAGAGTGTTCAGGATGGCGGATGCTGGCGTAAGGGTGGTCGTGGTGCGCTGCCCCGCCCCCACCGGGTCTTTGCTTAGCTACAGGAGAATGAGCATCAAGCCCCCCCATCCCCCCCCACCCCACCCCCAACATTGCAACAGGAACACAGAACTCCCCAGCAATGGTAACTGGTTTTTACAGACTGAGGATGCTTTAACAGCATCGAACACCTACCAGCACCCCAGTGACGGGGGTGGGGTGGGGGGGACCCCCTCATCTGCCCCAACAGCCTGCCTGAGGGCTCTAGGTAAGGAAACAGGAGTCTAGTTGTCTAGGCTGGCTTTCCCCGGTATGGCAGACCCACAGTGGCCTCCATGTTGATGTGACCTTTGACCTAAAGACAGAGAGGAAGAGGTAAGGAGAGGACAGCCACATCTGGAACCACCACTGAGGAAGGTGTGGTGAGGGTGCCAGGCCAAAGAGATGGCAGTGAGCACTCCTAACTAACAGGGGCAGGGGCATGAGAGGGAGAAGAAAGCCATCGTCCTCACCTTCAGGGTCAGACCCTGAAGCCATGATACCAGCCACAATACAGACCAGACGCTTTTAACCGAAATGCTCCCAAGACTTCCTGAGAGCCAAGTTAATGTGCTGGGAGTCAGACACTCATGCATACATACATAYACACATACACACATATGAACATACCTCCACACATACATATGAACATGCCCATACACATACACACATGTCCGCATATGAACACACCACATACACAGACCTGCACACATACCCGAAGACATATAGATGTGCAAACACACATGCACACACACATGCACCGGCACATATATGAACACACACACACATGCATACACACACCTAACTATATATGAATACACGCATGCACTTGTATGAGCATACACGCACACATGTGCACAGAGATAAACACATGTGCACCCACCATGTAGACGTACCTGCTCACCTCTGAACACACACATACACACATGCATATATACACATGCATATACAGGCACATCTATAAACACACGTGCATACGTACCTGTGCACGTATGAACACTCGAGCACGCATGTGCACACCACAGAAAGAAACACAGAAAGAGGAAGGGACACGCTTCAGATTGACAAGTTCAGAGTGAAAGTGAAATYTGGAGAACGACAGGAAAATGAGGACTCTTTGAACTGTAAATAAATTGAAGGGAAATGCCAGCGATGGAGTGGAGGCAAAACTCAGAGGCGTGAGAACAGAAGTTGGGTCAACAGCAGTCGTGGGTGACCATGGCCTCGGGTGACCTGGGGGTCGACGCCACACCTTCTCCCTGCCAGCCTCAAATGCCCCTCTGGCTGGCTGCTGTCTTAATATTGTTCTTGAGCCTGAACCAGACTCCTGACTTTTCCAAAGTGGAAACGAAGGTGTGGCCTGCTTCCTGTCCCCTCAGCTAACCTCGGGTGTGCTGGCTGCAGCGAGGAGCTTCGGAAGTCTGTCCACAGTTTTCCAAATCTCAAGTGGTCCGAGGTTTAAAGTCAGCCTGGTCTCTTCAGCGCTGTGGACACTGGGCCACCAGGAACTCGGTCCAGCAGATGTCCCGCTGCCCTTCTGCAGAAGCAACCTGCCAGTCAGCCCCCAGGGACAGCAAGACCTCCATCAGCTTCTTGTGGTGCAAGAACACACGTCTTTCCCGAAATGTCTCTGGGAAGGGGCTGGGGAGATGTTCTGTGAGGGTCCAATTCCACATCCTCAGCGCACACCCAAAGCCAACACAGTAGCACACCTGCAGGACCGCAGCCGGGGAGGCAGACAGGAAGGACCCTGGCGCTGGCTGGCCAGCTAGTCTTGGCAAATCAGTGAGCTCTGGGTATGGAGAAGCCTGTCCCAAAACCTAAGATGGTAAGTGACTGAAGGGAACCCTTGACGACTGCCTCTGGCATCCTGTAAGTTCTCTGGAAATTTCCCTTTTAAACACAAACCAAAACAACAACAACAACAACAAAATCCTTCCATAAACTGACTGACCCGTGGCACACATGACATTAGTCAGAAGGCTGGTCGGGATGGACCGGGAATCCTGGGACGTTCCATCCGCCTCTGGCAGGCTTACCCTCCCTTGTGAGTTTGAAAAAAAAAATCACTCAGACAGGAAAGGAACTTCATGGGTTTGCAAATAAACTATCAGGAGGTTCTAGGCAGTCGGTGGCTGTAATGAGAGGTGCTGGGGGCTTTTTGGAGCCTGGAACTTAGTCCAGTCTGCAATGGGAATTGGGGGAGGGGAGACGGGGTGCCTGTGCAGCATTTGATCCTCTTAGGGACAGCTACAGCTAAGGTTATTGGTTGATCTCCACAAKCTGATGGCGAGGCCCCATCCCCGAAGACAACATTTATGTTGTTGGACATGGAGAAGCGGAGCTGGCGCCCGGCAAGCAGCTTCACCCTTTCCCACTAGCATTCATGGTCATACTCTGCACCCCTGCTGACCAGCGTGCATGGTGTGGTAAGGTACCTCTCATGCTACGAGGAAGGTAATCATCCAGGTCACCCAGCTACAGACCCTGTGACTTTCAACAGCGACCTGCTTGCAAGATATACCTGTGCAGTAGTGGCACAAATGTTTCGGGAGTAACCAACTGCTTTTTTTTTTTTTTTTTTTTTTTTTTTTTTTTTTTTTTTTTGGCTTGGACTTCAGACCTACTTGATGAGATGCAACCCATACCAGACACTAGCAAAGTGGTCAAAAACCTGAGACTAGGCAAGTCAAAGGGCTGGAGGAAAACCTACTACTATTACTAATAGTAATATTACTAAAGCAGTGGCTCTCGACCTGTGGGTCGCAACCCCTTTGTCAAACCTTTATTTCCGAACTATATGTACATTGTCATTCATAACAGTAGCAAAATTACAGTTATGAAGTAGCAACAAAAATAATTTTATAGGGCTGGAGAGATGGCTCAGTGGTTAAGAGCACTGACTGCCCTTCCAGAGGTCCTGAGTTCAAATCCCAGCGACCACATGGTGGCTCACAACCATCTGTAAGGAGATCTGATGCATCTGAACACAGCTACAGTGTACTTACATATAATAAATAAATAAATCTTAAAAAAATAATTTTATGGTTGGGGTTCAGGATGGGAATATTAGGAAGGTTGAGAACCTCCAAGCTAAAAAGCATAGCCGATAATGACCCCTAATGACATACTATTAMACCCAGTAGTCAATGCCTTTCTCAACCCACATCAGAGACACTTCTTTTTGCAATGGCTGGGAACTAACACAGAGACCCACTGCTAGACAGTGTGCAGAGTGAGAGACTTTGGATCAATCATCTCTAAATGGGATGTCTTCATCAAACACTTCCCCGAAGGCTCGGGGAGCTCTGCAGAAGAGGGGGTGGAGAGACGTGAGAGCCAGATGTCACAGATGACGGCAAAGCATTGCCTTCCAGACACGACAGATGTGCACATGGACTCACAGAGACTGACAGCGCACTCAGGACCTGCGCAGGTTCAGGCACACGGAGTCTGTGGCTCTGAGGGAAGGAGGCATAGGTTTCACCCTAACTGTGAAGTCACGTGGGGAAAATCCAGCGGAGTACCACTGGGTACCAGCCATACTCCAGGGCAGGCCTGTGCCCAGGAGCAGCTGGCCAAGACAACATGAACTCAGTGGTACTTCTGGGGGCTTCTGGTCTCATTTTGTTTTGTTTTGACACTGTTTTTCTTATTGGTCTTTTGCTTGTTTTGATTTTTGTTTTGGGGGTGGGGTGTTTTAGGTATATGTGTTTCTTGGTTCTTTTCTTGTTTATTTTTTCTTTTCTCTTTCTTTCTTTCTTTCTTTCTTTCTTTCTTTCTTTCTTTCTTTCTTTCTTTCTTTCTTTCTTTCTTTCCCGAGACAGGGTTTCTCTCTGTATTTCCCTGGCTGTCCTGGAACTCACTCCACAGACCAGGCTGGCCTTGAACTCAGAAATCTGCCTGACTCTGTCTCCTAAGTGCTGGGATTACAGGCGTGCACCATCACTGCCTGGCTGTTTATTTTCTTAGAGAGAGAAAAATACATAGAGTTTGGGGGTGTGGTTGGGAGGTAACAGAAATCTGGGAAGGTTTGGGGAAACATGATCAAAATACATTGTATGAAAAAAAAATGTTTGTACTTAAAAAAATAAAAGTCTGCTTTCAATAGCAGATTGAGCCACAAGGCCAAAAGTACATAGTCTGTCATCCCCTAAGAGCAGAACAAATCAAGACAGCCATATCTGAGATAGCAGCTCTAAGGACAGAGACAAGCAGCATCCATCACACAGGGTGATCCCCTAAACAGCTCGTGTTATAAAACGCTCCAGCGAGTGCCCAGAGTAAACGCAGGCATCAATGCACAAGCTTGAAACCACACATGGCATTCACTTCCACTTGACTTGCGAAAATCCCACAAGCTCGGCACGGAGGCACGTACCTGCAACCCCAGCACTTAGGATGTACAGACAGGAGGCTCAGGAGCTCAAAGTTTTATTAGATGGCTAGACAGTGAGCCCAGACCAGCCTGGGCGACAAGAAAGCACGTCTCAAACCAGAAATCAATCAACCGACCAATCAATCCCTCGCCTCTAATTTTGATGGCTACCCAGCCTTGTGATATAATTCCTTCCTGGCTTTGCCAATGCCTCTGTCGGGTGGGGTCTAATGGCTGCCGTGACCCCTCTTGCGGAAGCTGAAAGGCCACTTTTGCCAATAACACTGACTCTGCCCTAGTCATAGCTGGCCTTGAGGGCAGAAGGAACACCCCTAGAAGCTGTGACAGGCCAGAGGTGACCTCACCAAACTTCCAGAAGACACAGTCAGTCCTGGCACCCCCAAGAGCCCCAGGCTGCATTTCAGATTCCAGACCCCAAAACTCCAAGGGAAGAAATGGGAGCCACTGTGTCTGAGGCTGTTGGTCATGGGTGAAGCAAGAGACAGGTGGGTGCTGGCTGGTTCTGCAGAAGCCTGCTCAGCACAGGAATGTCATGTGGCTAGGCTGTCTGTCTGTCTGTCTATCTAATCAATGCTGTGGTTAATGCCAAACCCATACATCAAAAAGCCAGAAGACCTCTGTTAAAAAGCCCCTTTTGCCAGTCAGTGGTGGCACATGCTTTAATCCCAGCACTTGGGAGGCAGAGGCAGGTGGATTTCTGAGTTCAAAGTCAGTCTGGTTTATAGAGTGAGTTCTAGGACAGCCAGGGCTATACAGAGAAACTCTGTCTCAAAAAAAACAACAACAAGAAGGCACTTCTGGGGCTGGAGAGACGGCTCAGCGGTTAAAAGCACCGACTGCTCTTCCGAAGGTCCTTAGTTCAAATCCCAGCAACCACATGGTGGCTCACAACCATCCGTGACAAGATCTGACGCCCTCTTCTGGGGTGTCTGAGGACAGCTACAGTGTGCTTACATGTAATAAATAAATAAATCTTAAAAAAAAAAAGCCACTTCCGCAAGAGAGTCAGTCACCTGTGGTCCATTCTGTGTTCTGAGTGTTTCCACGTGGTTCTTAATTTTTAAATGTTATTTCCGTGTGTCCCCACGTGCATCATCGTGTGTTCAAGCAGGCAGGTGTTTGTGCGCATGTGTCAGACATCAGTTAGTTTCTGGTGTTTCTCAGGAGCCCTCCCGTCTACCACGTTCTTCTGGGACAGGATCTCTCTCGGATCTGGGGCTCACTGATTAAGATGGCTGGCCTGTGAGCCCCAGGAATCTGGCTACCTCTGCCTTCTCAGTTCTAGGATTACAAGCATGTGCCATCGTACCCGGCTTTTTTCTCCGCGGGTTGCAGGGATGGCACGAAGGCCCTCCTGCTTTCAAGGAAAGCCCTCCGCAGACTGGGCCATCCCCTCGGTATAACGGCTAAGCGTCAGTGGCAGCCCTGGGTATGCTGCCTCAGAGGACTTTGGAGGGTCCAACCAGGAAACCACAGTGGGGTGCCCTTTTCTATGCAGTCTGCAGTCTGTCCTTGTGTGTTGCTAAGACTCCATTTCTGAGCCCCCATACAAGGAAAGAGGCCTATTCTAGGCTGTCTTGGTTCCCCAGACCCTTGGGATGATGGTAGAGTGGGGAAGAGGCTCTTCGGTGTCACAACACCCAAGCCTCAGGCCTCTTGGAGTCACCACACACCTGCTTCCTGTCCCCGAGGGACAACTTGCCCTGTGAAAACCTGAGGTGAAACTTTATCCCACAGTCTGCTCGCAAACAGCAGAATCACTCAAGAGGCCCTGGAACTCCATGAGCTGTTCTGTAACTCAGTAGAGGCAGCACAGAGCTGGAGAGGGTTCTGAGCCCTGAGCCACGCCTGCTGTGGGTCACATATGGGGCTTAGTACCAGTGTGTGTGCTTGTTCTAGGGTCTCACTGGGGAATCATTTCTTTGTGCCTTTCAGAATCTGAAAGCGAAAACCAAAAACAACAACAAAACAAACGAACAAAAATCCCTCAAGAATATTTTTAGAGCCGGGCCTGAGAGTGGTGGCTCATGCCTGTTACCCCAGTACTTGGAAGGCAGGGGGAAAAGAATCAGGAGTTCAAGGCCAGCTATGCTGTGAATTCGGGAAATGGGACTTATGAGAGACCTCGGACATATGCATAAAGAATATTTTAGTTGAAAAGGATACAAAAGTTCCAGAATTAACGAAAGTCACCATGAGAGGCCGGGGTTGACCTGTTTATTCCCACCCCTGGCCCCTTTCTAAGGCAGCCTCTGACCTTTGACCTCCTCAGTCATCCTGTCACTAATCCCTGGTGACCTGTCCTGACATAGGGCAGGGAACTCTCTGGTGACTCAATCTGAATCAAAGAGCAATGCCAAATGACACTGTGAAATGTCCCTAGCCTAGAAAGCCAGGACAGACATTCCTCCTGGATGTCAGGAACTAGAGGCTCCCGGTGGGTTCCGATCCCTGACCTGCTGGTCTGGTACCACACTCCTCAGCCATCACTGGCTCCAGAGACTTTGTTTAGTCAGCCAACCCACTGCTGAGAACCAGAGACTGCTCCTCTGGACTCCTCCCAACTCCATCCACCACCCCCACCTAGCAGCAACACCCCCATCCCCCACCCCCACCCCTGCACTCTTCCAGAAAACAGCGCAGCATCCACTTGCGTGAGAATCCCAGGCTGCCTATGGGAAGTTGAATTTATGATATTCTCCTGGGTAAAAACAGTACTGCTCCTTTGGGAGGTTCTGTTGGTGTGGTCCAGCTAGAATATAGTTTGTTTGTTTGTGTTTATTTAGGGAAGCTACAGAAGACTGGGGAACTGAATCATCAATTGAAATTTAAAAAAAAAAAAAAAGATTTTATTCTTACGCACATTGGAATGTCGTCTGCACGCCTGTGTGAGGGTGCCAGATCTTCTGGAACTGGAATTGCAGTTACGAATTGCCATGTGGTTGCTGGAAATTGAACTCATGACCTCTGGTAGAGCGGCCAGTGCTTTTAAGTGCTGAGCCATCTCTCCAGCCTGCAAGGATTTTGAGAAAAGAAAGGCTGTGGGGACGGGTCGGGAGAAAGTTTCTTCTGCTGTTTGCCACAGCCTCAGCTGGTTTACTGTGAAGCCAGGCCTCAGCTCCTGCCCATTGGTGAAGAGGAAGATCACAGTGTTTGGGATGGTCTCCCTGGGAACCAGGTTAGTGTAGTTATATTGTGGGGAAGCACAGGGTACATTGACATCAGGGGAGCCCGAGGAGGTGGAGGAGAGGGACACCTGTGACAGTGCTCTGTGTCGAGTTAGCTGCGGCTGTGTAGAGGGTATTGACAAGTTGTTCGAGGGTGTCCCGGGCAGCACGGGAACCTGCTGGATGCAAGCCTGAATGGACAGCTCTTCCCAAAGGCGGAGTCGGACAAATGCCCAAGTGGAGATGGTAAAGCATTGGAATCATAGTTCATCACGAGGACGCTAAGAAAGATGGGGGCAAGCAGAGAGTGTGAGAGCTGAGTGCCCTCAGGGCCAGCAAGGTGGCTCAACAGGGAAAGGTGCTTGCTGCCAAGCCTGATGACCTGAGTTCAATCCCTGGAACCCCGCAAGTACAAGGGGAGACTCTATTCCTCAAGCTGTTGTCTCGTTTCCACAAGCAACCTATGGCATGTACACACAGACCCACAGAGATACACACACACACACACACACACACACACACACACACACACACACACACACACAAATTAAAAATTTAAAGACTATTTACCAGTGAGAGTTGGCTCCTGGGAAAGGACTGTGGCTGCTTCCCCGGTCATAGCTCCTGCTGACCTCGTACACTGCCATCATTATTAACCTGGGGCCATTGCTAATCTCCAGAGCCCAGGCCTATGAACTCCAGATGGTGCAGTCTCAGGGACATCAGCCATTACCATCACCATCAGCACCCACCACTGATGACCTCTTGGCCCTCCAAGTGACATCACTGACCTGCATTGTCATTGCTCTATCCTGAGARGCTCCTGGAGCCTTCTCTACCCCACAACCCTACCACCCCATGCCGACCTGTAACCCCACTTGAGGTCCGGACACCCACTCAGGTCTGACAGTGCCCCAAGAGACAGTCTCTATCCCTTGACAATGGTTTGCCCCTGCTGACCCATCACGGGGAGGAACGTGGAGACTAAAAGACCACAATCAAATAAAAACCATCACATTCAAGAGCTGCTCCAGTCTGATGTGTGACATTTCACACAAACACATCCCAACTCCTACAACCTGTGAGACCCCACCCCCAAATGCTAATCTTGTAAAACAACCGAGATTAACAGCATTCAGGCAAGTACAAGAGAGGACTGTCAGAAAGCCCTCCGTGGACGGTGCTGCAGTCCATGACCTCTGAATCTCTGTCTCTCCTTGCAGTGTAACTTTTTTATTTTTTGGTTTTTTGAGATAGGGTTTCTCTGTGTAGCCCTAGCTGTCCTGGAACTCACTCTGTAGACCAGGCTGGCCTGGAACTCAGAAATCTGCCTGACTCTGCCTTCTAAGTGCTGGGATTAAAGGCGTGCGCCACTACTGCCCGGCTGTAATTCCTTAATAAATTGTCTCTGTCCGTTCCTGTGTGATGAATACTTTGACCCTGTGCCTCCAACCTACCACTGCTCTTCCCAACATGTCAATAAATCAATAAATTCCAAATCAATTAATGAAGGAAACGCCCAAGTGTCAGGTAAACACCACACTAGCGGTGCCCGCTAAAGTCAGGAGTGGGAAGCTAAGCAGTGGGAGGAAAGTCACGAGGTCTCAGAAGACCTCTCCCGAGGCAGTTAAACTGTAACCAAGGAGAGGCTAGGGATGTTATGAAGAAAAACGTGGCTGGCGCTATCTTGGCCAAGATCAAGGTCAGCATCCAGGCAGTAAGGCTGATGTCACCCGCCCTGGTGAGAGGGATGGGTGTCACCTCTGCCCAGTTCAGGCACACACAGAACTCCACTGGAACAAGGGGAAATGCAGACAGGACAAACACACCGGTCTCAAAACTGCTGACGAAGCCTCTGGAGGGATCGAGGTCATGGAATGTTGAGAAATGGCGTGGGGCAGAGATTAGAGAGATACTGGGAGAAATGCACACAGGGCTCTGGATTGGATCCGAGGCCAGGGCAGGCACTTCAACAGAAAAAGGAGGGAGTGTGGTTGGCTGTTCAGTCGGAAGACTGATACCCACGTGCACTCTCGATCCTAAGCCTTGCACTGAGCTGTGTAAGATCTCAGCTCTGTGGGATGTGAACAGAACCATGAATAGACAGTCTCACCTATGCTATGCCCGGTCAGTCGGTCTGTCTGTCTATCTATCTATCTATCTATCTATCTATCTATCTATCTATCTATCTATCTATCTATCTATCTGTTTGTTTTCTTTGGACCAGGCATCTCACTCCCAGGATAGCCCATCTCACATCGCACATCTAGGCTAGCCCAGGTTAGCCTAGTCCTAACTCATTCATTATTCATTCAATAACCCAGACTGGCCCTAAACTCTCAGTGATCCTCCTGCCTCAGCCTTCCTAGTAGTGGGGTTTCAGGTATGTTTCACCATGACCAGTTACAACTTTCCCTAAGTTTAACCCTCTTTCAAAAAAAAAAATATAAAAAAAAAAAAAAAAAAAAAAAAAAAAAAAAAAAAAAAAAAAAAAAAATTCAGGCCAATAGAAGACAGAGGGAGAAGGGTTGGGGTGGGGTATATATCTTCTGCCTGCCCAGAGGCATTGGCTGCAGGGGGCGGGCGGGGGTGGCGGGGGTGGCGGGGGCAGCGGCGATGGTGGCGTTGGTGGTGGTGGTAGTTCCAGATGATGGCTAGACAATGTGAAGGGGTTGGGAGAGGGGAGCATCAGGCTCAGGCACAGGCAGCTGGACGTGAGCTGGTGACAAGGCCAGATCCGGGTAGTGACCATAGCAGACRTGCACTGTCAAGGGTAGCCGAGAAACGTTTAGAAGCTTTGGGCTTTGATTTTTATCTCCCTTCTCCCCTTTCCAAATACATTCTGGTACAATACAAAACACCTGGTCACGCCACATGACCCCCCATCTTCCTTTGCTGGAGGGCCTGTAGCTTTTGTCATGACCCCCGAGATGTCTCATGGTCCCCTTCAGAACTGTCCCACCAGCAGACAGAGGACAGAGGTCTTCAGAAGAAAGTTCCTAAACTCAGCAGGGTGACAGCGGATTAAAAACAGAAGGGAAGAAAAGTCTCCGCTCTTCAGTGTCATCACTCACAGAACTCCAGCCCTGGGTCCCTGATAGGATCAGAGGGGAGGTCCTCTCTGTACCCCCACTGTGCCTGAGAATGTGTCACAGTACTACTGCAGCAGGGGACTCCCTGTTCCCACACAGCACTTCCCGGGCAGCCTCCGTCCTGGGAGAGGCCCCTCTCCGTGGATCCAAGGCTATACTGATTTTGGAGAGAGGAGATAAGCGCCCCCCCCCCCCCCCCCCCCCCACCCCCGCTGCTTTTGAATGATCGCTCTAGGCCCTTCCTTCTAGCCATCGTGACTTAGCGAGTGTAGGAACAACCTTTAAATTCCAACAGCACTAATTAGGAAACAAAGGAGCTCTGTCGCCCCTTTCTTCTCTCTTTCCTTTCTGCTAGGATTACTAGGGAATTTAAGGTTGTTTTCATTTACAGCCAAGTCTAGTCTATTCAAAACTCATGCGCCCCTCTGTGAAACTCGCACTTCCCCGTATCTTAGGACCTTACAGTGTTACACCATTCGTTTAATTAAATCGAGGGGGGGGGCAGCGAATAAAAGCTGCCTTGGGTCCGCTCTGGATGGGGAAAAAGGTTTTATGGATTGTGAAGAATGTAGAAGGAGCTGGGAAGCCGATGGCTCGCACTCACACAACTGTGAGGGCCTGAGGTTGATTCCTAGCACCCGTGTAGCTGGGTCTGCTGCGGAGGGAGAGATAGGAGGGTCCCTGGGTCTCACTGGCCACCAGGTCTAGCCCGATCAGTAAGAAAGGCTTTGGGATCATGAGGAGACCCTGTAGAAAAAAAATAAGGTGGAGACTGGGGAAGACACCAGACTTTGACCTCTGACCTCCACATTCACATGCAATACATACTTGCTCATACATGCACACACACAACATAGAGACATAAGGTAGAAAGTCAGACGACTACTTATTCAGATGTGTGGGTGAACCGTTATGACCTAGGACAGCAGGGGCTAAGTCAGGTTGAAATCCTTAAAGACCACATGCTAGCATAAAAAGAATTCCTCTGAGACGTTAATTCAGTTGCCCTCTGGAGAGCCACCTCCTGCTGCACTCTCAAACCATGGGTGCAGACAAGGCTCCTTCCAGGAGGGACCTTCGGAGCCACAGCCATGGTCATTGGCATGGGCTAAGGGACACAGTGGGAGCCTCTCCTTGTCAAAACTCTGGGGCTGGAGCTGCCATCTTGTGGCCGCTATGGAGAGTGCCACTGGGGTGGTCACCAGAAAGAGGCCTGACTCACCATGGAGAGCTGGAGGCACAGGTGAGAAAGAAAAAGACCCAAACAATATAGTCAGTCAATTGAGCACAGTCAGAATTGGGTCAAATATGGCAGCGAAGTCTCTCGGCGGTTAGCCCAGGAGTGCCTTCTGTCACTTGCAATCCAAGCAGACACAAACCTGTTCATCTGGGAGATTGATGACACCTGCCCCACCCCTACCCTGGGGTTAAAGGTCATTTTTGTCAGCCTCCTGTTTCTCCTCTACTGTAGATGCTGTGGAGGGAATCCCAAGAGCCATCAGCAGCAGGGAAGCCAAATACCCGGGATGCTCCACAGCCTGGTCTACAGACAGTGATGTCACTTCCTCTGTCTGGAACTCAGATTCTAAACAAGGACGTCCTACCTCCGGGTTAATCGGCTTGACTTGTAACCGTGTAACTAGATGCCTCTCGGTTGTGTGCTGCCGTTGCTTCACTGTCAAATGTCCTTTCTGGCTCATCTACTATAAACACTGGGTCCCAAGCTGGTGGCTCTTGCTTGAGGACCTTTTGGAAGCTTAGGAGGTGGGGCCTCACTGGAGGAAGTGGGTGGCTGGGAGAGAAGCCCTGGGGGTTATAGCCTGACCCTGCTTCCAGCTTTGTCTCTGCTTCCCGGCTTGCCCAGATGTGAGGAAGCCGCCGCCACCGCCACCGCCACCGCCACCGCCACCGCCACCGCCACCACCACCGCCACCACCACCGCCACCGCTGTGCTTTCCCCGCCGTGATGGTCTGTGCTCTCTTAAACTGTGAGCTGGGATCAATCCTTGTTGAACCATGATCCACGACACACCCTTGAGCCTTGACCCAGGATCAATCCTTGCTCCTTAAAGTTGCTTCTTCCAAATATTTTATTGCGAAGATAAAGAGTCCGTGATACATAGACTTGAACCTGGAGCCATCTCTCCAGCCCAACGCATATACTTTAAATACTTTAAATGAACCAGTCAATTAACACTTGAGAAAAATAGAATCTCCTATTTGGGCGTGATGTAAGCTGTCTGGATCAGAGTGGGGTCTGTCACAACCTATCACATTACACACCTTCCATGGAAGCTGTCTRGATCAGAGTGGGGTCTGTCACAACCTATCACATTACACACCTTCCATGGAAGCTGTTTAAGTGTCAGTTACACCTCAGTAAGTTACAAGAATATCTCACCTCTATCAATATCTGAGAATGCCCAAGTTCACAAAAACTTAAAAAGCTGAACACATTTTTTTAAAAAAAAAATTATTATATGTAAGTACACTGTAGCTGTCTTCAGACACCCCAGAAGTGCACGTCAGATCTTGTTACAGATGGTTGTGAGCCACCATGAAGTTGCTGGGAATTGAACTCAGGACCTTCAGAAGAACAGTCAGTGCTCTTAACCACTGAGCCATCTCTCTGGCCCCTTCTCTTTATCTTTTTATGAACACATCGTGTGGCGCCTCCTTCAATGCCATCCATGGGCTCTCTTTGGCCTGACCTTAGCAGCCATAGCCTGGTGGTGACCCTTGCAAGGTCTGATAGTTCATCCCTCCCTCTACCCCGCTGACCACACGCCTGTTAGGCCAGGATGTTGGGTTTCTGCATAACACAGACTCATCACAGCAAGGTGAGACACCCCCCAGCCCCAAAACAACTCCAAACAACAGAGGCCAGAAGCCACAGCCTTCAGCACCCCCCAAATACCTTTTGGATTTGGACTCTGGGCAGAAGTCTCCCACCCACAGCCCCTACCCCTCACGCACAGAGTTTTCTTCAGAGGTGGTGGCCCTCGTGGCCTGGCCCCCTCCTTCTCAGAGCCCTCAAACAGCAGCTTCAAAGGCRCAGATGGAAAGGGGCCTTCTTGTGCTTTGTGACTGGCCGCTGACAGCTCTTTCATGTCTCCCGCGCACCTCTCTAGGGATCCATTTCTCCAAGCACCTCTGACTGTCATCCTCAAATGACGCAGAACTCAAAAGGCAGGCGGGGAGGCAGAGGCTCCCGGAGGACTGTTCCTGGGAATGAGGGCAAGCTGCCTGCGACTTCCAGCTCAAGCCTCAGCGGACCACGGCCGGCGCCTGAGTTTCCCCAGCAGCTGGCAGGCCTTCTGGTGCAGTTCGCCCTGCTGGTCCACGGCATGATGATCAGAACCAATGGCTCCCATTCTAGCCAGGAAGCGGACCCAAATCTGTGGCTGGGATCCTGACCGGCCACGTAGAGCCACTCGTATACGTAAAGACGTGGTCCCAGGACAGCAACATGGGGATACTGTGGCCCTGGTAGGAGGAGGCCCAGAGGGAGGTCCCCTCAAGGTCACTGGAGTCAAGTTCATGGACTGTTCCTTCTCACACTTCTGCCGTGCCAAGGGACATCCTAGGCTCCCTGATCGTCCACGCGTGAATCTTTCCTCTTTATCCAGGAGTTGCCCTGGGCACTTTGCTGCAGTAATGTAAACCTGACCAACACACTGTCCTGTCAGAGAGCGGCGGGGCCATCCCGCTTAGGACATGAGGCAGAGACCCACGCACGTTAGCCATGTTTTAATGCGTTCTCCTCGGGGAGGGGCGTGTCATGAATTGAATTTTAAAAACAATTATTTGCCTGCAGTGCCAGCCTTCTGAGGCTGAGGCAGGAAGATTGTAATGAATTGGGCAACACACACACACTCACACACACACACACTTAGACACACACTCACACACACACACTTTTACCTTACACACTAGATACCAAACTTTCACTGGATTTAAAAGAAACTTTGCCCTGCCTGATGCATCGGAAAAGGGTCACAAACAGGGGGAAAAGAGAGACTCGGGCCAGGGAGGCCTGAGCCAGGCCTCTGCTTCTTGCTTCTAGGGGAGTGGACGTTTTCCCACTGGCGTCAGCAGGACTGTGTGTGAGCTCCCTGTCACACCCTTTTGGGTTCTGGTTTGTGTTGGTATCAGGAACCGGCTTGGCAGATCACCTCTAAATCATAGGTGACAGGGACCCACGCATCGGTTGCCATGGCAACCACACATACCCAGAACCCACTTCCCACCCTTACCCTCAAGGGTTACGTCACAGCCTAAATAAAAGGCAGACCCTTCCTGACCTTTTCCCCCTTCCCCCCTCTTTTCTCTCTTTTCTCCATCTCTTGTAAACCCCTTCTACCCCCACCCCCACCCCCACCCCAATAAACCTCTGCCACACGGAACGGCATTGGCCTTGAATGGTCTGTTCAGAAGCGAGCCATGATTCCAATGCCACAGTTTGCTCGTTCTTTGGGCTGAATTAGTGCCTTCTGGACACCCCCTCTTGGCCTTCTTTGTCAACCCTCCCTTCGTTGGCACAGACTCTTCCTGTAACTGGGATTTCCGTCTCTCTGTCGCTCCTTCTACGGGGTGATTCAGCAAAGGGAGAAAGATGGCTGCTCATGACCCAACATCAGAAGTTCTTTCGAGACCATTTCTGGACTTGAGAGCTCATGACTTTTACAGACTCACCTAGGGGACCAGGGCCTGACTTCAAACCTATCCCTTGAGGGCAAGAGTCCAATATCCCAGAAGGAAAGGGTGCCGATGTCACCGAAGGGAAAAAAAGGGCCTTGTGTTTGGGGGACAGGAAAGCGATTGCTCGGGGCCAGTGAGAGGGGCTCAGCAGGTAAAAGTGCTTGCCACCAAACCTCACAACCTGAGTTCTATTCTCGGGTCCCACACAGTAGAAGGAGAGAACCGACTCCTGCAAATTGTYCTCCGATCTCAAATGTTCGTCATAGTGTGCCCATTTGCTGCCCCGCCCGCCACACAAAATAAATAAATGTCATTAAAATGTTTAAAAGGAAAAATACGCTCAGAGTGTGTCAGCACACCTGCTTAAGTCGAAGTCCGGAGCCCAGAGCCCCCCTTCTGTCCTGGCAGCTGTGGAGCCTGGAGACCGCGGGGCCTCAGGGGAGCGTTCTGAGGCAGCCTGCCTCCTGCTCATTAAAATGCAAGCACATCGGGTGGAAGGCATAATTACTTTCATGCCAACCATTTCCTTATTAAAAATGTAAACTGGGGCTGGGGAGAAAGCTCGATTGGCAAAAATGGTTGTTTTGCAGGAATAGTAACATGAATTTGATCCCCAGAACTAACATTCAAAGAGCCCAGGGAGGTGGCTCACGTGTCATCTCAGAAGACAGGACATAGAGACATAGAGAAGCGGATCCCAGGGGCCAGTCAGGACATAGAGACAAGCAGATCCCAGGGTCCGGGTCAGTGAGAGACCCTGTATCAGCAAGGTGTACAGTGCCCGAGGAACCGCCCTCCAGCCTCCACACGCATGCGCATACATGTACGTGTGTAAACACACATGCACGTGTAAACTTATGTGCACCTGAACTGATACATGGGTACATACAGATTGATGTGTGTGCGTACGAGCATGCGTATGCACATGCACATCTGTGTGGAGGCGTATACCTGTAATCCGAGCACTCAGAAGGGTGAAGCAAGGAGGTTGTGAGTTCAAAGCCCGCCTGGGCTACAGAGCCAGACCCAGTTTCAAATATTAAAATGCTAAGAGGAAGAGTCTTTTTGGAAGGACTGGAGGAGCTGGAGTTGGGGAAACATGGGGCAGAACCGATCCTCCAACCGCAGCTAATTCTGGTTCGAACTCTGAATCCCGCTCCCTTTGTTCTCCGATACGTGCCCTCCCACCCAGCATCCCAGACAGCCTCCCATCAGGACCACCATCCTGAGCAGGCCTCTCCCTGGTCTACTTGGATGACAGAGAGCCCAGGTCCCTGGCCTGTTGGGATAAAGACCTTTCAGGGCTCCCATTTTTAGATCCCCCAAGCACAAGGTGGGTCCCCACCGCCGAGGTTACGAAATGTGTTTATTTCTCAGTGACACTGTAAYGCTGGCACATTTGTTAGGGTGACTGAGCCTGCATCCGTTTGCTTGGCCAGTCCACGCCTTCATCAGGGAGGTCGAGGCCGGTTAAGAGCGCTTGCTGCTCTTCCGGAGGACCCGAGTTCGGATCCCAGCGCCCATGTCGAATGATTCATAACCACCTTGATGTAACTCCAGCTCCTGACATCCAGGGCCCTCTTCTAGCCCTATACATTCATATAGTGGTAGAGCTGCACACAGAGACATACATGTAAATTTAAAAAAAAAACTAATTTTCTTTAAAAGTGAGATGGCTCAGTGAGTAAAGGCACTTGAAACCAGTTGTGCGACCTTTCATTTGCTCTTAAGCAAGACACAAAAGGCACAGCGTGACCTGTCAGAAAGAGCCGGGGCCAAACTCTCTGACAAGAAATGGATTTGTTAAAAAGTGCCGAGACAAGGCTGACATTCACGGACCCTCCCCTTCTGGCGGTCTCTGCTAGCTTGGAGCAAGGTCACAGAAACAGTCTCATGTTTCAGGGAATCAGAAAGGATAATGGATGGAAAAGCACATTCGTGGGGTCCTATTACCCAGGGCTCGGCTGCAGAGGGGATTCCTGTGGCATTAACTAACTAGATTCACATTTCTCACAATGGATGTCGAGGGTTTTATTTAAAAAGCATTTGGTTCCAAAGGTTTCTGCGCTATCCCGTTTCCCGGTGTTAATTTGTCCATTGTCTAGACAGCTGCGGAGTCAGACAGGATTATCTAGAGGAAGGAATCGGTTTATGACCCAGAATCCACCTTCACAGCCAAAGTAATTTACATACTAATGGCCAGTGCGGCAGCTGTCATAAGAAACTGGGTATAAAGCAAACCTTCGGTGTTTGTACTTTCTGACATTTGGCACGGGCAGCTCCGTTTTGCATTGCTAATGCACTCGAGAGACCTCCACACAGAAACGCAGAGGAAAGAGGCAGATGCCCGCCCACGCTGGAAGCCTTGGAGCAGCAGGAACCTTCCAAGGTGTTACAGAAAGCAAGCGGCAAGTCCTTAGCAGGAAGTGTCACGGGGCCACTCATCAAGTCAGACAAAGATGCCCCTTAGAGTCCGGTGCTTTAACACCCAATCCTTTCCAGCGACTCCTAAGATGGGCTGGCTCCTTTCATCTGCCCACTGGTCCCAGAGCTGGCCCTCTTGATAGGCCGGCCCCCTGTGGAGCTTCTCGACAGAGGCACTGCCCCCTACATTGGCTTCAACTTTCCCTACAGTGGTTCTTTCTCAACTGTCCTAAAGCTGCGACCCTTTAATACAGTTCATGTGTGGTGACCACAGCGAGAACATTACTTTCATTGCTACTTTACGAGTGGTACTGTTAGGAATGGAGACCGACTGGCTGAGAAACACTGGCCTAAGACAGAGTCGCTGAGCTAAAGGATTTGCATTTGCCTGCAGACACAGAGACAAGGCCAGCGGTTGTCAGCTTTCTGTCACACTGCCCTGCCCACAGCGGCTGAATAAGGCTCAGACTCACCAGCCTGGCCCRGCATTGTAGACACACCAGGGAGAGGCTGCGCAGGGACGTGGATCCGTTAGTAAATTACTCGATGCACAAGCACAAGCCGGAGAACCTGAGTTTGCTCCTCCCCCAGCACCCATGTAAAGAAACGGGTGTGGTGACACATGGTTTAAAAACAGATCATGGGGCTCAAGGACCAGCCTGACCTAGCTGATGAGTTCCAGGTTCAGAGAGACCCTGCCACAAAAATATGGTGGAGAGTGATTGAGGAAGACACCCAACAATTACCTCTGACCTACACACACACATACACACACACATGCTTGTGCACACACACATATACACATGCACATACACACAACATATACCTACACATATACACACAAACACCCAACACACACATACACATGCACACACACATACACAAACACACAACACACATATACATGCACACACATACACAAACAACACATATACACACATATATACACACACAACACATACATATACACATACACATGCATACACAAACTCGCACTCACACATACACAGAGACAACACATATACACACATACACACACATGCACACACATTACAGACACATACACACAATATACACACATAACAAACCACACACACATCCCACACACATGCACATACTTATATACATACACACACACCACACACATGCGTGCACACACACACATGCACATTCACCACACACACTACACACATGCATACACATATATACATATACATACACATACACACACAGCCCACACACATGCATACATACACACATGTACACCTCACAGAGAGGGAGAGAGAGATTTTCAAGAGTGCACACATAAGCCGGGCGG
>BDUI01001495.1:71144-78644 GCA_002335545.1 Apodemus speciosus
TTTTATGTGTTGATGCTTTGCTTGCATGTATGTTTGTGTCTGACATGTATGCATGCTGCCTGTGGAGGCCAGCGAGGGTGTTGGATCCCCTGTAACTGGAATCGTAGAGATGATGAGTTGCTGTGTGTGCTGTGTGAGTGCTGGGAATTGGACCCGGGTCCCCTGGAAGAGCAGCCGGTGCTCTTAACCCATCAAACATCTCTTCAGCTCTTTGGTGAACTTCATAATCTCTTTTAGCCTCACTTTGTCTACAAAATGGTAATAATGAGAGTATATACTTCTAAGGATTGTTGGGCACAAAGTGAAGGGTTGCTGAAAGAAAACTGTGGTAACGTTTGCAGAGAGGAGAACTGTCTCACAAACAGCAAAATCTCTACAGGAGGCACATGCCATGGTTAGAGGGATTTATTTAAAGGAAAACTGACAGTAAAGGTAAAACTGTAGTGCCAGGGGATTTCTCGTGAATATTGAAGGGCTCAGCAGTTGACCAAGGAGTACAGTGATAGCCCAACGCATCAAAACAGATCTGGGACTGTCTACTTGTGGGACAGGTGGAGCAGAAGGTACTGTAGATAGTATCTGGAAGGTAGGCATAACATAATGGAGATGTGAGGATGTCACAGTGGAAAGCACCTCCTCCCAAAACAGGCTCATCAGCCTCAGTACCCTTGCTCTGCAGAGAGCCTGTTTGAAACAGTGTTCTGATTTACTTCAACTCCTATCCTTAAAGTGGATGCCATGGTGCCCATCCCGTTATATTGATGGGATTAAATGGAAGAACATGGTGCCTGGCGCCTTCAGCAAATAAATTTATGTGATGCTTCCAGGGGCAAGGAGAGCTGTTGTTTTAAAAAGCCGCATTGCCTCCTGTAGGAAAGTGGGGAAGGTCAAGCTGAGAGGCCACTTGCTGCCTAAGGATGGAGAAGGCTTGAAGCCAACTTAAAGATCCAGAGCTGTTAATAGCCAGTTAGAACTACCAAGGCTTTCAAGTACAGCGCAAGTTTAGAATAGTTAATCTCGGCATTTAGAAGACTATCAGGTAAAGGAAGGAGTTCATTCCTGAATATGTGTGGCCAGGATCCTAACAGGATGGTGTCAGGCTACCGCACCGTAAACTACCATGCTGTTTAGAGGTCAGCAGTGGGCTGTGAGGGTCGGTAGAGGCCATTTGTTTTGCTTAGCTTGTAGACTTGTAATATTTAGTGGTAGTTGCTCAGAATAAAACTAGGATGGCTCTGTAACCATGGAAAATTGGGCTCACTCAATATCTAGACACTGACAAGCATGAAGTTATAGATTCTAAATAAACCCTGTAACTTGCTTATAAAACAGCCACAGCTTCCCCTATCTGGTATTTACTCTGAGAGTTTGTATACCTCGGTGTCAAGGAAGACAGGAGACTAGATCAATGATAGTAGTCTGGAATTTGAGGTTAGCATTTTAATAAAAGATACATTAGGATATATGGGGGAGGACCCAACCAGGCAACTTTGGTGAATTTATTTGGTGTCAATTTAATGTGGATGATAAAATTTCATTTTCTCTCTGGAGTTGAGAAACTATGTAATTTAAAAATACAAACTCAAGAAATAGGGATTCTAATGTAATTTCTTTATTGTTTCATATTCTCCACTTTTGTTTTATGTTTATACCAGTTTTGTAGTGAGAGAATACAAGGTAGATAATTATATTTCTAAAGAAAATCACACTGATTATATTGATTTCAATATTTAAAATATTAGGAAATCCTAAGTGTGGTTAACAGGAAGGAGTCTCCTGACCTATTGCTGCCTGCTGCCTGACTGTTGATGTCCTCTAATTAATTAGCAGCAAGGGCAGCACCATGCTCACATCTCACGTGGCTTGAGCTTCCAAGGTACCTGCATTGTGCTGTGGAAGATGTGTGTCAAGGGGTTGTACGCAGTGTCTGGCAAACACAGGAAGGAGATGAATGACAAAGGGAAAAAGTAGGCTGTGACATCAGAGGCACATCAAACTGACTTAGCCCTGTTGTTGCCAAGCAAGGGCGAGAAGGTGGACTTCAGACCCCATTTTCTGAGTTTAGTGAAGTCACCTGCTGGGATGGGGAGAGGAAGAAAGAAGGCAGGATGGTGATGGTGCTGGGCAGAGGTGCACACAAGATACACGTGTGCCAGCTCCTTTCACTTGCCCAGAAACATAAAGCTATCAGCAGCCTGACCCAAGGGACGTGTGGGAGAAAGCCAAAGACTGTTTTATGAGGATATATCGACATCTATGCCCCATAACAGATCATCCTGGAGAGTCCCTGGATAAGGCCTGGACAGAGGGTTTGGAGCAGAGACAGCACCGGGGAGAGGGTCGTGGAGGACTGTGGCGTTCACTTGTCTGAAGGGCCTCATCAGAAGCCAGCCTTTGGAGGAGGCCTCTGTGCAGACTGCAGCCTTGTGCCCCTTCAGCCTTCCCCTTCTGCTTCTGAGGGGACCTTTCTCTCTTCCTGTCCCCCTTTCAATTAAATGAATTAATTACCAGGCGTTTAACTTTTGCCAGACTCTTTCATTACACCCGGAGTTGTTGCTGAGCGGCAAAGGGAAGTAATAACATTCGCAGTGAGGGGCAAATCCTGTTAATGAACAAATTAAAGTTCAAACAGTGATCCAAGTTCACAACCTCTCTGTGGCTCGTCTCTTTAATAAGAGTTGTACATGTTACTTTCTCGCTCTTTCTCCCTTTATTACTTTTTAAGCTTTTCATCAATACTGCTGGGGCATATTTGAGTCGTCCAACCTTTCAGCCCCAACAATGACTCGAGCAGTTATAATCCTGTCTTAATTTGGCAACTTTTGTAAAACACATAAAGGGCTCAGGGTCACCTTTGGTCACCAAGGCCCTGGGATCCTGTAGCTCTTACCTCCCGCCAGGACTGTGGGTTGCGTGGGCCACTCCTCAAGTATTCCAGTCCCCCTGACAGTGAGGCTCAGATGACTTAATCCCTCCACCACCACCTGCCACCCTCTCCTACGGCCAGGCAAGAGTGGCCGCTACCCTACTGGCAGTGCCCTTGATGGTCCCTTCCTCCCAGCGGTGGATGTGCTGCAGGGAGGGGCTCTGTGAAGAGGGAAGCCAGCTACACTACAAGTTAGGAACCTAGATAGGGGACCAGGGCTGAGGTAGGGATGCCTGACCCATTCCTTACCATGTGCTTCTGGCCACACTGGTGGCACCTGCTTGTTCTTCTGGGCCCAGTGTCCTTAGTCCTGGAAGAAAAGGCTGGGAAGGGTCTGGCGCCCGTCTACCTCTCCTCTGCCTCTGTCTCTCTCTTTTGTACTGTGGATTGCGTGGGGGTCCTTTCCACCTCAGTGCCTGGCTTCTCACTGCATCCCCCGAGTGTGGCTAGATATAATCACCATGACAACTGCAGTCTATGAGCATACACATAATAGAGATGAAATAGACAACAGATTAGCATGCCAGGAGAAGTACAATACGTTTCTTATTTAGCATTTAGATAACTGTCTTTCCTTCGGAGCAAGCTTCAAAGTTGAAACCAGTTTAGACCAAGAGGATTAATTCTTTCTCCCGCATGCTTCATTGAATCTCTCATTACCAAACTTTGTCTGTATTGATGTAAGATTTGATTGAAGATTAGAGCATTTAGCAAATCTTGCTTTTCTGCATGTATCAGGGTCTTTCAAGCACAGATCACRGTGCCCAGTGGTCAATACCCTTACTTTTATCCAGTGTCTGCTTCATTTAAACTTAATCAACTCCATCAATGAACTGGAACAGGGAAACGTCCCTGTGGTAAGAATGTTGTGCTTTTGTGGGATAATTCTTTGCTCTTTCCAGATCTGTTGGCGTTAAACCCAAAATTGCACTATGATGAACTTTTTTTTTTAATCAATATGATAATGACAATTGGGCCTGAACACTCTGGTAGTTAGTTCTTCTCATACAGCAGGATCTGGCCCCCATTACCAAAACAACTTGTGGTCCTACAGTAGGCTGACTCCTTTTGTGTGGCTTTAATGCCTTTTCTTTCCTGACACTGAATATTGCTCAGGCTAGAAAATGATACATCTTTGTAGGGAAGGCTCATATGTCACAGCCAGAAACTGAAGCAGACCTATTGGCTGTGTGAATTATCTGACTTGCCGCAGTGAATTATTTGCACTGTTTCCCTACCTAGTCAACAAGTTCCTAAGGTATAGTAGAGATCAATCAAAACTGACAGCCTTCGTGTGAAGGCTTTACTGTGTAAATCTGCTGCACTCGTCCTGGCCGTGCAGGCCCCGGCATCTGTATATCACTTTTATACTGCCACCAGTAGAGCAATTTCAAAAGTATTTGCAAGGAAAATGCGTGTCCCCATCTGTTCCTGGAAGCATAAATGTGCCACCTTCAGAGGGTTTTCACTGGTAATCATATCTTTAATGATCAACAGACTAGTGATATATACCTTTCCATAAAATGGGGTTTTCTTCATTTTATTGTGATTGGCTAGAATAAACAGCTTTTCCATATGTTAGGGAGATAAAATATAAGATTAGCAGAAGTCGTTTGTTGGATAGTAAACAAAAGAAACAATTCATTTCAAGTAATCTTTGAAAAGAAGCAACGACAAAATTAAGTTGCAATAACAGCATCTGAGCCCCACATCGGAGAAACAGACCCCGGTCCTTCTTGGAAAGGAGCCGTTTAAGGGCAGAAATGTGGACGCTTCTAGGGGGCTCTGGTGGTTTGCTGTGGAGCCAGGGGAGGGAGAGAAGCAGTGAGGGAGGGAGGGAGAGCTGCAGTAATAGCTGCTTGTTCTCTCTCGCTTGCAAGGGTCTATTTCTCCCCCTCCCCTTTCTCCCCCACTCCTTGGAACACCCACCTTGGCCCTCCAGCCCAGCATCCCGGGTAAGTTAGTGGATGATGTTAAAGCCGGAGGATGCTACCCTTCTGGTTTTCTCTTCAGGTCTTAGAGAGTAGAGGTTATCAGAGCACTTTAAAATAAGCCCAGATTCCCACAAAGGAACTTTCTCTTCTCCCACAGAAGAGGGAGACCATAAAGGCTTGGGGACCCTGAGGAGATCTCCCAGGAACACAAAGCTCTTAGAAATCCATCCCGCCTGTGCAGGTCACAATCCACAGATGCCTGGCAGAGCTGACCACATTTCCTTCCTCACTCCTGAGCACTGACTTTGCAGCTCAGGGCCAGGGCTCCCTTCCCGATGTGACCCCTTTCAGCTTTGGGGAACCACTTTGGCCAAATCTGGGACCTTTCCCCTAGTGACATCCTGCCAGAAGTCTCCAGCCCCATTTGTCTCAAGAGCCAGGAGAGAATTTTTAGTTATAGGGCAGTAGGATTTCAACAATACCCTAAGCCTCGTGCTCTTCAGAAAACAGGCACAAGCTGTTTTCCTACAATAAGAGTTGAGGACCAAGGGTACCATTCTCTATGAGAACTAAGGATGCCATTCTCTAGGAGCACAGACCGGCTAGTGGCTTCTGCTTGTGTGTCCTTTCTTGGGATGGACTCTTACAGGCTGGTTTTAGGTTGGGATGGAGGAACAAAGAATTTCCCAATTTCTTTGTATTTGTTTGATCCCATTTTTAAAATTGACTTTCTGTTACTTCTCTTCTCTTTCTGTCTGTACCCTCCATTGCACAGAATTCTTTGCTTTCCTCAGAGGGTGCTTCCATTGCAGTAGGAGACGGAACAGGACTGTGAGTGTAGTTTGTGGGCAGGGCACAGGTAGAAAGTCCCCACTAGTGTCTTCCCATCAGACTCCAGTAAAGCTTAGGAGCAGCCACAAGAGGTAGAAAAGCAGCATACCCCAGGCTGTCACAAGGATGGCAGAGTAAGCCACAGTACCAAGGTCCCCTCTTAGACTTTCTCCTGATTTTAGGCTGGATTATATATAATCGGACATAGATTTAGAAGTTCAGATTAACAAATAATTTGTAATTTGCCTGACTGGGCCAAGTTTATTCTAGAACCACACTTAAAACCTAGAGAAAAGGCAGTCACACCTGCTGCCGCATGGCCTTGCTATGCAGTGCCAGATTTCCAAAAAATTTCTTATAACACAGAAAATTATGCCATGCACCATATGTGAAATACAACATGCATTCCTGGAAGAAACTGAATTTCCCAATTTCTTTGTATTTGTTTGCTACCCAGTTTTTAAAATTAAATTTCTGTTACTTATTTGCAAAAAGCAAAAGGCAGTAAAAGTAGAACAGATTTTTGTGAAAGGTAAATTTTGCTATCTGTTCCTTTCCTTGCCTAGGAAGATGAGGGTGCTGTTTTCAGTTGGGGCCACTTCACACCTTTGTGCAGTCTCTGACGCAGAAGCCTTGGCTGGAACGCGGATGCCTGCACAGAGTAAACGCTGCCACACGGCTTCTCTTCGAGGCTCTGCTTAGCTGGRGCCAAGAAGCCTTGAGCTGTAGCCATGGAAGAAAGGATCCAGGCTACAGCCCCCCTTCCAGCACCCAGACTAAAGCCGTTTGCAATAATTTCTTTTGCTATGTCACTATAGACCTGGTCCACATACAGAGATGCAAGTCTTAGAAACTCTAGGACAAGAGCTGAAAATTCTAAAGCCATGCCGTCATGTTCAGGGTGAAAACTACACCCTCCCCTCAGCCTCCTTGCCTGGAACCTCAGCCTGGCCATGTCTGCCTCATTGAAAATGTCCTCCCTCACAGACAAACCAAGGTATCCACAGGCTCCTTTCACTTTAGAAGAAAATATTTAACCTAAATGTCACTCACGTATTTGAAAACATATAGCGTGATTGTGTTAATTTGCAGTGTGACTTAGTGGCTATAATCTGTGTATAGTTACTTTTTTTTTTTAAGTATCCCTTCAGAGATAGCTGGCAGTATGGTGTGCTGGAAAGAAATTCATTAAAAAAAAAAAAAGCTAAAGAAATAGCTCTTTGGGAAGGAAAATAATTCTGGTGAGAGCTAAAGTGAAATGAACTTTTAAACTCTGGTATAGATTTCCCCTTCCCCCTGCCCCTGTGACAGTTAAAGGTACCAGTAAACTACAACAGTATTTAAAGTTATTTAAAAAAAAAAAACAAAACAAAACAAAAACGGACATTTGGGGGATTGAAAGTTAGGTTTTGGTGGTTATCGCTTTGGCACCTAATGACTTCTATTGAGAATTTCTGTTTTGTTCTGGAAGGAAAGCAATTTGTGTAAGCTAATAGCTTTAGAGTGTTATTTATAAGAAGAATTTCTGTACAGGCCTTGTAAACACTTTTAAGAAATGTGTTTAGTTTTAGGTTAGGTTAGCTTAAGCAATATGTAAACGGAAAGGCAGATAGAAAGGATGGCCAGAGCCGCCACCCTCTCTGGGTGTGAAATCTGAATTTCTAGCCTAGACATTTCTTAACAGCCTGGAGACAGTCAACTTGTGAAGCGGGTCTGGAGCAGATGGCATAGGGCCAGGTTGCCCTTTACTGGCTTTTGCGCAGAGACTCCAGGGGACTTCTGGGCTCCCCTCACCCACCTGGACACCTC